>SNQJ01S0024064.1:16786-28634 GCA_010110895.2 Picea sitchensis
TGTGATATTTAGTTTTTATATATCAATATAAAAATACTTTATTGTTATGTTATTTTTTCAGGCAAATTATGAAAATCCTAGAGGACCAACGAGATGATATCTGAAATATGCCAGTAGGAATGTCCAAAAAAATGTACAAGGAGATGGTCAAAGAATTGGACATAATTGCATCGTAGGAGGAGCTATCTCAACAACAATGTGCTTCAAATGTATATAATCATTGAATTTTTCTATTAGGTACAAATAATCAATTATACATTAAATATTAATTTTCAAATATTCTTTTGCGGAAAAGAAAAGAAAATGGAACTCATTCTACACATAAAAATGGATGACAAGGAAGAAAAGTGTTGGTAGCAAAGTTTGTGAGTAATTGTTATTTCTTTATAACAACTTAAGGTTTTTTTTTGTATGTTTTAAGTTGTTTTACAACAACCATCCTTTAATGTCTTCAAATAGGTGCTAACATACAAAGATGAGCCATCAAAAAAATTGATTGACATTGGGTTAATTAAGGGTTGTGAGTATATGTTGGCATATAAAAAATTAATTGTCAAATTTGTAAATATAATTAATGAAACAAAAATAATACTTTATATTAAATATATGATTTATTATGGGGTATAAAACTTGCAGGAAACAAAGTATAGAACTGAGCCAACATAAGAATTGTTGAAACAAGGCATGAGATTTGATTTTGAACATATGTGTATGATTCATGAGTCACTTCTTGCTTTGGAGGTACATCGCTTTTAAACTTACATTCATGTATATTATTTATTTTAATTTTCATTATTCTAACCAATGTAGATAGACTCATTACAATTTTTTTTTATGTTTGTAGATGAAATTTCAAGAAGAACAAAACAATCAAGACAATCAACCAAACATTCAACAAAATAACCCAAGGAATGGAAGTAGCTTGAGCACTAACAACAATTTGAGTGAAGAATGATGACCAATATATTTGGATATCAATGCAAGTTGCAATTGTATTTTTTTGAAATAATTGTCTATGAAAATTAGGCATTTTTGTTTAATGTAATGGACATAGTGTCCCAATTGAAAGACACGGGTTTACCGATACGTGTCTCATTTTGTATGACAAAGACCCTCTTATTCATATTATAAAATATGTTTTAATTTATTCTATTGCATTATTCAATGTCGTTGTATGTTACATCGTTGATTAAATATATGGATGACTATATATTATAATGAAGAGATGCAAAATCTGATGATATAACAAATTAATCCAAACATCATATCCAAATTCACTAATCAAAATATAAGATATATGTAATTTTTTTGATAAATAATGGAATTGAAAAATAACTATAATTGCACTATCACAGCTTGATGTTTATCAGTGTATTTTAATTATTAATCTCATCGACGCATTTAATATTAAAACTCACCAGTGTGTTTCATATGAAATTCGCACCGATGTTTTTATGTAATCAATTAGCACTTGTTTCAATATTAATTTAATACCACAAAACTATATTAAAAATTTGTCCATCGGTGCATTAATCTTATATGAAGCACCAGTGCATATGTGTTATTGATACACATCCACGCTATTGTGTTATTGATAAGAACTGAGGCTTGTTTTTTATGAAAAAACACCGGTGCTTTCGATTCTTAATGCACCGGGGCGTTTTTCCCTATAACACACCGGTGCATATTATTTTATACAACATCGATGTCATCTTATTAACAACGCACCGATGCATTCTATGAAGAAATCCTCAGTGCTTAATTACTTTTAACTCTCCCGATTTGTTTTATTGTTAAATCCCCGATGCTTATAAGACAAATTCCCTGGTGCTTAAATATTTTACTGCCTCGGTGATTTCATATTTTACAGCCTCGATGCTTGAATTTAAATGGACTGCACCGGTGTTGTAGGTGTATGTATGCACCGATGCTTGTTCCTTATATAAACAAACTGATTTGTAAACATCCTCTAACACCTCCAATCGCTCATATTTTTTTAGTTATAATCAACTTCCATTATAGTATCCGCAAAAACATCCGCTATCGATAACATATGTTATAGAAGAGGTTTTTTTTGCCAATTTTTTCCAATTTTGTAACACTAGAAACCTTCGCTAAAAGGTATTTTCCTTGTATATATATATATAAAGGAAGAAAGTGGCGATGGGGGGCTCTGTGGTTTGGTATGGGCGTCATGCGGTCGGTTGCGCAACCCTAGTTGCATTTTAGCTACTTTCCCCACCTCCTTACCTTGGGATCTTTTGCTATTGGCCCTTCCCTTCTCTTGCATGACTTCAGGTGGTCACTATCCTGGTTAATGGGGGTTTATTCCGAGTTGGTGGAGGGTGCGATGGAGGAAGAAGCAGATCTTTTGGACTATTCTTGGTACCCGTCTGAGGAAATGTCGTCGTGGTGTTTTACAATTGGTTGTCTTCCGACAGACGTGTCAGGTGCAAGGTTAGGGATTCTAGAATCCGAGGCTGCAAGGGGTTACAAGATTTTTCCTCCTCTTGTTCCCAACCATGATCCCGATGTTGACCTTCTTTCTAACCCTTCATATTTTTTGTCGCCTTTAGGGTCTTCTCTTCCCTTTCCTATTTTTTCAAGTGTTTTTTCGGCACAAGACTACGACGCAGATGATCGATCCATATTTCCCACTATGGATGCAGGGTTTAGTCCAAATGTCGGGGAATCGAAGTTGCAGCGGTTTCATCTATCACTCTTCGAAGGGTTGCCTCCTCTGATCCCTCCTCTTTTGACTGCCCCTAGGTCGTCGATATTCGAAGAAGATGGGTTTCTCAGCACAGTCTCCTTGGAATTGGACCAACTTCCTCCTATAACTGAGACGACCATCTTTTCGGTAAGTGATACTGTAGTTTTGTGCTCTAGGGTGTTGCTCACAAGCGACCCAAATTTTAATTCGGATAACCCTCTTCTCTCAGGTGGGTCTAATCTAGGTGAAGAGGCTCGACCTCTTGTTTCACAAGGGCCTCATAGCCACGAACAAGGGGATTTGGGGGAAGGAAGTCAGCAAAGGGTGTGATTTCTCTCCCAACCACCCATAAAGCGCCGCAAAAACCATTGCCTCAAAGTTTATGAGAGGCCTCTTACTATAGCCCTAGGGGATGAGATCTTTCTCCCACAAGTGACAAATATGGTTGAAAAAAAATTGGTTAGACCTGTGAATGGTCACAACTTGAGTTTCCAATCCCTCTTGAAATGGGTGTCGCTCTCCTGGTCCAATGCCATGCCCCAACTTCCGAATTTGAAGATCCTGGCCAATGGATGGTTTATGTTCATATTTTTCATGGGAGAGGATGCTTCTTCGGTCCTTAAAACCCCCTTTTGTGTCAACTACTCACCTTTCCTTCTCAAACGATGGACCCCCTTTTTTGATGCAAGATGAAAAAGAGTTGACAAGATTCTCATTTGGGTTCGCTTACCCGGCCTGCTCCAGAGCTTTAGACTGAAAAAGGTTTTTGGTTCCTGGGTGAGGCAATTAACACTTTCATGGACGTGGATATGTATTTCCTCTCTTATGGAAAAATGTCGGTGGCACACATCTTGGTCTCTCTGAATGTTAGGAAGGGTCTTGCTACAGAACTAAACCTCTCATGGTGCGGTATGTCCTTCTCGCAAAAATTGGATTATGAAGGAATTCCATTTAGGTGTTATTGGTGTCACTCTGTAGGACACATCATGGTGGAGTGCCTTTTACCCGTGAGAAGAAAGAGGAAATACCAAGGACCAAGACTTTAGTGGAAGCGCAGGGAACCTCTTATGGAGGATCCTAGTGATTCCACCCTTTATAATCAAAGGAATGTTACCCAAGGATCTACAGGCTCACCGGGGCAGGGATCGTGGATTGGATCTGAGCCTTATGCAGAGGCATATGTAGCTTATTTGGATGTGGGCTCGAGTTTGTCTAGAAAAGTTTCAGAACATGCATGAGTTTCTGTAGAAGTACTACATTGAGGTATTCTGGCTCATCTAGGTATTCCCCCTCAACCCCCTTTCTCTTTAATTTTCCTTTCTCAATCTTTTTCTTTTCTGGGCCAACTTGGTTCAGGGGTTTTGAAAAATATCTCCCTTCCTCAGTCCCCCTCAAAGATCATCACCCCCTCCCTCCTAGCCTATCCTTGCTTCTCGGGGCTTCAGCCTCAGCCACCCCTCCCCAATACTCTCCCAAGGATATCCAAAAAATGGATTTTTTTTTAATATTTCGAGGAGGATTTGGTGGCGTATCAACTTCAAAACAAACATATCCCTTCCCTTGGGGGAGTAAGAAAAAATCTTGAAGGGTTGGGTTTAAACCCTTCTATAACATCGTAGGGGAAGGGACGAGGAAAAAATTCCTTTCTCTTTAAGGCGCAGTCTCATGCAACCAAGGATATGGCAACATGAAGACAACTCTCAATTGTTGGGGCACTTAGAGTAGCACACACCCCAGAAGTGGTTCCCAAATTAATTTTCTCTTCTTCATTTGTGGGGGAGTGGTGATCCCCCAAAAAAGAATGTCCCTCCAAAGGATGATGGAGTACACTCAACCAAATGTTTTACTCCTTTAAGAAACTCTGGGAGAAGCTTCAACGGTCTCTTTGGTTCTTTGAAACCTCTTTAAATCTTAGAATTTCATTGGACTGGATTCAAGAGGATGCTATGGGGGCCTGGCAGTAGGATGGAATACCTGGATAATCAAGGTAGAAAATTCCCAGGGATTCAAATATGGGTTTGGTGTCCACCTCTTTGTTGAAGTGCTAGGCTGGAGTTTCAGAGCTTTGAATGTCTACAGACCTATCCAGGACCGTTTACCTTTTTGGGATTCTTTCTTTCAAAAATCCTTCCTGAGTAATGACAACCTCATTATAGGAGGGGATCTAAAATTTTCCATTGGTTTTGTTGAATCATGGGGTCAAAGGGCTTAGGATGATTCACTTTATTCTTATTTCCTTCACAAACTAAATGAAAAAGTCCTCATTGACATAACCCCTTCTCATATCAGTCCCTCTTGGAGAAACAAGATGTTGGGGGAATATTATATTGCAAAATGGATGGATCATTTTTTGGTTGGTGAGAAACTATTGGACTCCATGTTGCCTTTTAGGCAATGGATTGGTTCCAGTGGGGAGTCTGATCACTTCTCGGTCTTTCTAGAGGTTGTAGGAGGGTCCCAAAAGCTGGCAAGCCCCTTCAAATTAAATTCCTCCTATTTCAAAGAATAATCCTTACTCTCCCTTGTCAAAGAGCATTGGATGTCACTCAATGATTCAACCATGGAAGCCGTCTAGTTTGAAAACAACCTAAAAAACCTTAAAAAGGCAACATGAGAATGGGAAAGAGCCAACTCTATCTAGAAGCTCAAGAATTGGTTGATACGAAAGAAGGACTTCAAACAATTTATGATTCAGAGGGTGGAGGATATGCCTTTGTTGAATCAAAAGAATCCCTCCTTACTTTGGAAAAGAATAGGAGACAACTCTGAGAATAGGAGTAGAGACTTAAACGTTGTTCCATCTGTCTCCAAAATGGGGATGAGAACACCAATTTTTTCCAGGCATATGCTAAAGGTTGAAAATTGGAAAACACTATATGGAGCCTAAAGGACCAATTTGAGAATATTATATTCTCTTTTGATGGGTTGGCTCAACTGGGGGTCAATCATTTTAAAAACCTCTTCAAAGCTAATGATCGTGTCACCATCGATGCAATAGTTTGATTAGCCCTGTATTTTCCTTGCTTTGTGGATAACGAGGAAAACAAGAATCTCATGGAAGAGATTTTAGAAGAGGAGCTAAAAGAAGTACTCTTCAGTTTCCAGAAAGAGAAGAGTCCAGGTCCTGATGGGTGGCCCATAGAATTTTTTGTGGGTTGTTATGATCTTATTGGACATGACATCTTCAAGGTAGCGAAAGAATCCCATCGAAATGATTATCCACCTACCTCTCAGTGCGACCTTCATAGACCTCATTCCAAAAATGGATGATCCAATGTCTTTGGATGATTTTCTCCCCATCTCCCTCTGCAACTGCATATACAAAATAATTTCAAAGGTCATCAGCCAAAGAATAAGGACAATCCTATTTAAAACAATTTCAAAAGAACAATTTGGTTTCCTCGAAGGTCGACAGATTCATGAAGCTATAGGGGTGACTCAAGAGGCACTTCATAGCATAAAAATGATGAACCTCAAAGGGGCAGTGTTAAAAATTGATCTCTCAAAATCCTATGAAAGGGTGAGATGGTTATTTATTAGGATGATCATCAACCACTTTGGCTTCGAGCTTCCTTTTATCAACTGGATCATGAGTTGCATATCAACTACCTCGTTCACAGTCCTCATAAATGGTGCAACTTCCTCTCTTTTTTAGGACGAGAGAGGTTTAAGACAAGTCTACCCTCTCTCTCCATTGATTTTCCTGGTGGTTGCATAAGGGATTATTAGATTTATTAGCACAACCAAGGGCAGGAGTGAGTTACAAAGGATTTCTTTATCCCCCACATTATGAATCACTGACCTCCTCTTCGTGGATGATGTTCTAGTTTTCTGAAATGGATCAAGATGGGATGGAGGGACCTTGAATTCCATCTTGAATATCTTTGGAAAGGCCACAACAATGTATATAAATTACCAAAAATCCACCCTCTCGGTACATCTAATGGAGGAGGAGGAGATCCTTAGTCTCTGATATTTTTTCCCTTTTTCTCTTTTGCCTTTGGATGAAGGCCTCAAATATTTATGCTTCTATATCAAACCAAATAACTACAAGAAGGAAGACTGGATTTGGTTAGTTGCCAAGCTTGAGAAAAGGCTGAGGACATGGAGTTTTAGATTGCTTTCAAGAGTAGGGAGATTGGTTTTAATGAAATATGTACTGGAATCCATTCTGGTTTATTGGATGTCGTTGACCTGTATCCTGAAAGGTATATTAGAGACAACTCAAAGGACATGCTTCTGTTTCTTGTGGGCTGGAACAAAGGAGCATTTTTTCTTGCCCTGGGTTCATTGGGATCCATTGGATAATCCAAAAGTGTTAGGAGGATTGGGGATAAAAAATATACACCTTTTCTCAAGGGCCCTAGCAAAAAAATCAAGTTGGCGGTTCATCACTAAAGATAGTCTATTGGAAAAGGTGGTGACCCAAAAATACATTAGTTTGGATTCTCATGAAGACTGGATTAGAAACCCCTCAAAGGAATCCACAAACTGTTCCATTATTTGGAAATACCTCACCAAATATTTTCAGGTCACAGGGATTGGTTTTTCTTGGAGAGTGGGCAATGAGAGGAAAGTAAGTCTTGGTGCAAATCCTTATCTCGGGAGTGGACAAGATCATATTCTTTCACTAGAATTCCTATATCAGCTCCATGATTGGGGTATCTTCCATCTTGATCAGGTGGTTGATCTGGCCAAAACCAATATATGGAGACACACATGGAAATAGGCTCCCTAATTGGGCCTACTAGATAGGTTCTCAGAAACCTGGGCTGGTTATATCATATCCCTACAGAGGGGACATGTCTGATTATCCGATCGGGCAGATGAGTTGGTATGGAAACATAACCCTCATGGGATTCAGTCCCCAAGAGCTTGATATTCACAACTCACTATTGATCTGATGCAACAGGAACCTAAGTGGTGGTGGAAAGGCATTTGGAAGACATAATTCCCTTTAAAATCTCATGTCTTTATATGGTGCCTCGTTACGAATAAAGTACCAACTTGGGATCGTATGAAGCTTCATTATCTAAATGGTTCATGTTGGCGCTCTTTGTGTAAAGGGGATGAAGAGAATGCACCCCATTTATTTCTCAATTTCCCTTTCGTGAATCAAATCTAGGCCGAGGCAACAAGGCTTCTCGGTCAAGGATGTATTTGGGTAGGACAAACTATTGAAGAATCCTAGAGGGCTCGGGTAAATAACCACTCCATCAATAATATTAGAGCCCTCCCCTTGCTTATTATCTGAGAGGATTGGTTGTCCAAAAATACAACAATCTTGAAAGACCTCCCTTCAAATCCTTCTTCTAGTGTGGCTCAGGGTTTGAGTATTCTCTCTCATTTTCCCCAATGTAAAGGTCACACTTCAACAAGGTTGGTGGCCGAGGAGGAAGTGGACCGCTCTCGACCTTGGGCCTTCTTTGATGGAGATTCCCAGAATGATGGTCAACTGAGTGGGGGTGGGGGTTTGTTCTGCATATATCGGGTTCCTATAGGTTTTCTTCAAAATTTGGGATGGGTCCAAGGTCAAACAACCATGCTGAGATTCAGGCACTAAAAATGTTACTAACTTTTTCCAGAGAAAATGGAATTTGCACGCTTCAGGTTTTTTGGGATTCTCTATTGGTAGTTAATTGGATGAAAAAATTTCAACGATGCCATAATATTCAACTACTTCCTATTCTTGAAGGAATTTGGCCCATATTATAGTCTTTTGACAAGTTCTCTCTTTGTCATATCTACAGGGAGAGAAATGTGGAGGGCAATGTGCTTTCTAAAGAAGACACTCAGTTGGCTTGCGGGAAATGGCACATATAGGAAAATCATCATGGTTCTTTGTCATGTTTCTACCACCGACCTTTAATAGATTTGGTATAGGCCCCTCCTGCTCTTCAATGATCACAATTTACATCAGCCAACAATCAAAGTCTTTGGGATGAATTTTCAGACACTCGAGTTTGCATATATCTTTTCAAATGTTAAATATTTGGACTTATAGTTTTGTTCAAGAGGTCCTATTATTATTATTATTATTATTGTTATATCTATGACTCCTTATTATCAACAAGAAACAATCTCTTTTGTGCAACAGAGGCAGGTTTCAGTTTCTCTTGTATTCACTATATCAGGCTTTTCAGGACAATTTTGTTGTATGAGTTTCTCACATTTTGTACACCAGAACCATCTGGTTGTATCAGATGTTACATCTACTTGGCTAGAAAGTTGGTAGGCCAAATACATGATATGTTTCATGTATTATGAAAAATGTAAATTTTCTTTCGCCTTGAAATAAAATTTACGTTTTTTTCCTTGGAAACAAAACTATAATATATATATATATATAATGGGCGGGGGTGATGTTGGACATCGCCCCTGCCCCCCGTGCGAGCCAAGCCCAAGTCTCGTGACCCCCCGTGCGAGCCAGGCCCAGGTCTCGTGGCGGCCACGGGACTTGCGCCTAGCCCGCGCGGGGGGCTGGGGCGATGCCCGACATCGCCCCCAACCATTACATATATAACCATTANTATTTTTTAAAAGTTTTTTAATATAAATTTGAATTATTTTTTTGTTGTTGTAATTTTAAGTTTTTAAAAAAAAAAATTTAGGCCTTTATATATATATAGTTATTTGGTTTTTTCTTCCTCTTTAGTTTTTCTTTAATTTTTTTTTATATATAAATTTGCTTTTAATTGTTTTTTAAAATTTCAATTATTTTATTTTTCTTAGTATCTTTTAGTTTTTAATTCATAAAAAAAAAATTATATTTTTTTTGCTAAATATTTAAAAATAGTGTTATTTAACTACAATTGTTTTCTATGTATTGAAGTAAAGGTAAATAAACGCGTTAAAAATGATATTTTTCACTATATTTAAAAAGTATGGAACCATAAATTAATTAAGGAGGCAGAAAATCTTAATTTCAAAAAAGCAATGGTAAAAATTGTTTTTAAGATTGAAAGAAGCATGAAAAATGACTAAAAACACCGTTGAATTTTTTTTTTTTAGAAAAAATTGAAAATAGATGAAAAAATAAGCATTTAAAAAAATAATTTAGAAACATTATGGATCAAAAAATTTAAAATATCAGAAAACCACCTAAAAAGGGAGGGGGGTTCTACCGGTAGCACCATTTTAAAAAACGGGGTAAAAAACATGACCCCCCTCAAAAACAAGAACTTTGTAGAGTTCTCGTTAAGTTGGTAACTATGTTTTTATTGTTAGATCACCATGAAACATTTTTAGATATGAAATTAGTCACATAGAGTTGCATGTGAAAATTGACAAAAAATAGCATTTTTAGTGGTGTTGGGCTCGTGGAAGAATTCTGGGTAGAGGCACTCAACACAACAAAATATTTGGTAAACAAGTCTCCTTCATCGACACTACTTGACACAACTCCACATGAGGTATGGTTTGGTAAGAATCTTTCGCTTTCACATCTCAAAGTATTTGTGCATGTTCCCAAGGAAAAGAGGAGCAAGTTCGACAAGAAGGTAGTCAAGTGTATTTTCATTGGATACAATGATGGAATGAAAGGAAATAAGCTTTTGGATCCTACATAAAGGAAAATAGTGTACATTCAATATGTGCTCTTTAGGGAAGTCAGTGGAACTTTCGAGTCTGAAGAGGTTCAAACAGATAAAGATCCAAAGAAGGTGATGTTTGAATTGAGGAACGAAGAAGAAGATTCAAATGAGTCGAATGAATTAGATGAAGAGGTGGAACAACTGACTCTAGTTGTAAGGAGGTATGAACAAGTAAGAAAATTGGTTGAAACGTACAATCCTCTTGATTTATGTTCCACATTTGTGTTACCTACCACTGATGAGGAGCCCAAGTCATCCAAGGAGGCAGTCGACTCGACATAGGGTAAACAATGGAAGGATGCCATGGTTGAAGAAATGGAATCCTTCCACAAGAATGAGACATTGGATTTGGTCGAATTACCTAGTGGAAGATAACATGTTGGTAGCAAGTGGTTGTTCAAGAAAAATATGAATGCAACAAGTCAAGTCAAGAAATTCAAAGCTCGACTAGTAGCGAAAGGATATTCCCAAGTCGAAGGAATCGACTTCGATAATATTTTTTCCTCTTTTGAAAAATTAACTTCCATTAGAGTATTAATGTCTATGACTGCAACGTTTGATCTTGAAATAGAGAAAATGGATGTGAAGACAATGTTCCTATATGGGGACCTTGAAGAAGAAATCTACATGAAACAACCTGAAGGATTTGTAGTAAAGGGAAAGAAAGAGCTCGTGTGCAAGTTGAAAAGATCCATTTATGGTCTAAAGCAATCGTCGAGGATGTGGTATCAAAAGTTTGACACATACATCCTTAGTTTGGTATTTGTGAGAAGTAAGGATTATCACCGTATATATTCCAAGGAAGAAGGCAGTTGTTTCATAGATGTAGCTTTGTATATGGACAACCACAAAGGCCTAGCCTCTAGGTGCCCATATAAAAAACTATCCACATGGCATACAAGGATTTTGACTTGCATCTTCCTGGGCTTGCAATGGTGTAGCCAATAAAAATCATAGGGTACCTCTCCAGGAGGTAACGTGACCTATTAGAATTGGAGCTAGAGGGAGGATGGCATGATTGAAAGGAGGTAGTCTAGAATTACATGCAAAGGCTAAAGAAGGATACATAGATAGTCCTACAATTAAAGATGTTTAAATTTTAAAATATAAAATTGTAAGTTATGGAAATTAGCCTAAAATTAATTAATATCAATGCACATTACTCTTTAAACTTTAGAAGACCCATAATATATTCATGGACGCATAAATTCATTAGGCCCCACATGTTATATGCATACCCACAGGTGAATACATATAAAAATTAGGGAGAAAAAGTTGTAAACCTCACACAACCAACTCATTAATAATTTAAATCTTAGTTGTAATATATAGCATGGGGTGCCCCCAGGTGTAGGGCAGCTGGTGATGTAGTGTATTGTTAAGGCACTCCGTTATGTGAAGTCATCGGTTCAAAACCTTGACTTAACTTGTGTACCGCGAATGGGGCCTCGTGGGCACACCTGGAGGTTATAGTGGTAGTGGTTGGAATCGACCTCGTGTCACGCGAGTACGAGCCTGACTACTTTCCAATTCCACTAGTCAC
>SNQJ01S0024064.1:31130-46603 GCA_010110895.2 Picea sitchensis
CCGCCCAATTGCATATTAGAGGGGTATGATGGAAATTGGGTAGTGGTATGTTCAATAAAAACAATAACACCAGAGGAGGAGTTGTTGATAATTATGCTTTGAATCAACTAGATGTAGGCATTGTTATCATGAGGGTACTTATGTTTATTTGTTTACATATCTAATTAATTGATGTGTATGTTTTATTATCTTGAACATTAATTTTAATATCTCATGATTCTTATAATGTAATTAACATTTCTTTGAATAATATGGTAGGGTGATTGTGGTAAAGAACCCTTGCAATTGATAGAGGCAATAATACCTAGATCTCTTTAATATATGAGATCTCTTTAATGTTTTGGAGCTCTTTCATTTTTAATAATAATAATAATAATAATAATTATAATTATAATAATTATTGATAATATAATCAAATTTACTTGTCACATGTTGATAGACATCCACAAATAATCCAAACATAGATGACAATGTTGACTTATTGGATGATCCCAACCCATTCACCACTATCAAAAAGGCCTTGAAGAAGGACACCAAATAATTGTGTGCGTTGTTTGATTCTGATGAGATATAGGAGTTTGTCGCACATAAGCGTGACACTTTGATGACTAGAATCAAGAAATATGGAATATGCAACAACTTTTAAATTGATTAATTTATCATATTCATTTTTTGTTTTGACATACTCTTATAGATGATCAACAAAGAAAAATGTTATTTTACATGAGTTTTTGAGATCAATATAGCCTACATGTGAGGCAATGCAGGCACTATCCATGCACCTAATTATTTATTACCTCACATCACTAGTCACGTATCGACTTCATTGTTTTCCTCTTTGTTTACTAGTCATAATCCCTCCCCTTATCCCTCTACCACCACTCCATCCGCCTCTACACCCGTTGGGGAAGATGCCACCCCTTCCCATAGCACGGAAAAGAATGCACATGTTGGTAAATATGTCCCCATTGTTGAACCGTGTGGTTGATATCTCAAATCGTCACGTGTTTGTAGCACCAAGACACTGCCAATTGAAATTTTGGTGGACAACAACCTAGTTATGTTTAAGATGGAAAAATTGCCTAGTAATTATTCATTTCTTAATTATTTATCATAATGTGATATAAATGTAGTTTTTTATGTTTATTTTCTATTAATGACAATATGGGTTGGCATGAAATACCATCTTCTGGAGGCACCTTAATGAAAATGAATTAGATATTTTTGGGCCTTCCATTTGTATGAGGTTTAACAAACAACCTCCTCATTTGAAGAAGGAACTATCACACCACCTTTTTAGCATATTTGGTGATGCATTCAATCAAAGTAAAATACTCTCCATGGATGGTAATTATTTGAAATATTTCAGGAACACATATAGGGTTAACTTGCAAGATAAACCCAGGTATGTGAATCCTTCAATAATTCTTAAGAGGGAGTAGAGAGCTCTGATTCAGGATGCAAAGGATAATAAAATGAAGAAAGAAAGAAAGACACTGCCAAAATGATGGAGGTAGGTGATATATTTAATTGAATATGTTGATTTGTTTTATTTCTATAAAAAAAGTTCAATATTTTATCTAGTTGAATCTTTTGGTAGGCTCAAAGATACCTCAAAGGAGACCCAAGAAATATTAGAGAAACATAACTTGTACAAACTTGGTCAAGATGGTTACATCAAATTAATAGCTAGAATTGTAAGTACGAAACAATTAATCCATTTTTCATTATTAAGATCTTTCGAACTTTTTTTAGCTACATCCAATAATTAATATTTGCAATGTTATGTAATATCGAGGGTAAGTAAAATTTCCTATCCTCTCAAGAAAAACTAAATCTTAGGTTCAAGCTCAATTTTAAAGCAATGGTTGAACACTAGGAACATATGGTACAATCACAAAGTTCCATAGTCAATGTTGAGGTAATCAAAATTGCAATATTCTAAATGTTGATTATTTATAAAATCAATTCACTATTTATTATTTCCCATAAATTAATGTCTTCATTTATTTTATGTAAAAGAACATTGATGGTAACGAGGCTAACAATACAAAGCAACCGCATAATGGTATACTGAAAGTAAAATTGGATGTATTATGGTTATCACGATTTAGTTTGTTTTTGGTATACTTATATATTTTGGTATACTTATATATTTTTCATGTTTCTAGGGAAAATCTTATAAATAAAGATGTTGGAAGGCAATATGAAGAAATTTCCATAACCACAATCTTCATTAGTCCACCCAGTAATGAACATTGTACTTATATTTTCATTAGTTCACCCAATCATGAACATTGTACTTATATTTGTATTGAACTATTAAACAAAAATTTAAACATCAGTGAATCACCGACCCTGTCACTTTAATACCTTTTTCTGTAGTAAATTTTCATCCACTTACCATAGACATGGCATGAGAGGTGTATTGCATTCCAATAGGCAACCTGAATAAATAGAAGAAGAGCATCCACCGAAGGAAGAGAAAAAGGGAATGAACATGTCACTTATGGGTTTTTCAAAAAAATAAGAAACCACGTAGGAAGGGATTGTATATAGAATGAGACACTACATGGAAAACAACATAATGATTGATTTTATTAATATTTTATATTTTAAATATGTTTTTTTGTTTTTCAATTTTTATGCATTAATGTTATATGTTTTATGGTATAGATATATTAGGTATGTGGAATTGAGAGTGATGTGAGTTGGGGGAGGGGTCGAATAAGCTTCCATTTTACATTGACTCTATTCAATAGAGAATTAATTATTCTAAAAACTAAGAAAAGATTAAGTAAGTATTTTGACATGTTCTTTTTTTAATATTTTTATTAGAATGTTAAATATTGTTGAATACATAGTTTCATTTTGTTCCTTACACATGCAAGGTGTGGCATTACAATTCTTTTCAACAATAGGAATAGGCTACCTAAAAAGTTGACGCAGTAGTCTCCATAGACAGATATCATGCATGACACAATTATTATGATAATATGTGTGTAATGACCTCGTCGTTACGACTACAAGCGATGCAAGCAAGTGAATTTTATTTTTTTTGTTTTAAGTAGGAAGGCAACAACGACAACAGTTAAACAACACAACCTGACGACGAACACAATGCACACAGATAAGGAAACAGACAACAACAAATCAACACACTAGCACATCATGCAACTGGACGAAACATGCGATAATCAATAGACAGATAAAAACGAATACCCGCCTGACACAAGCAAGACAACGCCTACAGGATAAAGGACAACATCAACAAACCCAACACAACGACTTCAATAACCAGTAACTAGAAACCTCTACGACATGCAAAACCAAACGCATTGAGGCGTTAAGGAACCAAGTACCAAAATCAATTACAACAAACAAAACACACACATCGGGAAGCACAACAATTCAACCCGATTATCATTCACACCTATCCATCAGGGCGCACAATGATTCCCTCATCAGGAATCATGCCGTCATAAGGCGATAGGCGTGATAGTAACCATGGAGCAACATAACATATCTAGACCAATAACCCAAGAAAAATCCAACGCGCTAGGAGACCAAATCAATTGTCAAAAAAACAATAAGACTATATCCAAGCGCCCAATCGACAATTCTACAAGACGCAAGGTGACTTCATTCAATATTTAATTGTGCAACCAATCGAAGAATTCTTGTCTTCTTATTAGGCACTTTTTCAAGGAAGTCTCCCAACTGTAAAATAGAATAATTTGAATGTTATCTAAAAATTCATGTGCATGGATACTCTATTTTAATTCTCTATATAATAGAATATTATTTGAATGCTAGATTAATCATAGTGATATAAGGAATTAGTGCTTAATTTTGTTAAGCTAAATAATGTCTCCCATCATAAACACATAAATCAATATATTAAGAACATGAATGCAAGGGGTTTTCTTTTGGATTAACGAAAGAACTTCCACATCATCTTATCGGTCAGTTAAGTAGTTGTCCAAAAATAAAATCGTTGTCAAAACCTATACAAGATCGTTGTCTGCCATTCACATCGTTGTATATTAATTACGTCTCCATCTATTAATATTCATTGGCAATCAATCAAGATTGTTCTCCATTAATGAATCTATGTCTAACAATGATATCGTTGTCCCATAATAATATTTCGGTCCATTAATATTCGTTGTGTTAAATACATTTCAAATGGAAATAAAAAACTCTACTAAATTAATCTATGCCATCAATATCGCTATGTAATAATTCATTTCAAATGGAAATTAAAAACTCTACGAAATTAATCTATGCCCGCAATATGGCTATCTAGATTTGTTGTGGTTCAATGTTACTTAGCCATAAATTCGTTGTGTTACTCAACCCTAAATTCGTTGTGTTACTCAGCCATAAATAAAACGCAAACGTATCATTAAAAACACAACCATATATGAAACACATACATATATAAAATGAAACCATATACATAAATTCATAGCCATATATATAACGAAGACATATATATAACACAGACATATACAAAACATTGTATATATTCACCTCTATATAATTCGTTGTCTAAATTCACATATATTTAATTCACTGTCTTTTTAAAACTGGGTGAATGCCAAGAAAAATGTGTTGATGACTCACATCTTTTCAAGGAAAGGCGAATGGATAGAAGGTGGGTACGCGTCACCTAGATTCACTGGGAAGGAAGAAAATTAATTTTGGCAAAAATGAATTTGGTAAAAACGAATTGGGTAAAAAGAAATATTGGTAAAAAGAAAAGCAATTTCTTCAAAGATTAATCCTTCAAGGATTAATTATTCAAAGATTAATCATTCAACATTAATCTCAGTCCAACACAGAGATGCTCATTCAACGCAGGGATTTTACCCCCAAAAACCACAAAGATGCTCATTCAATGCAAAGTTTAAACATCCAGGGATTTAGTCATTCAAACGCAGAGTTTAAACACTCAAGGATTAAACATTCAATAGCAGAGTTAATCATTCACAAAGAAGGCGCAAGGATTAATCATTCAATAATGAATCAATACAAAACACAAAGATACTCATTCACAAGAAGGCACAAAGACTAGAGATTAATCATAAGAGAAAAATGCATAGATAAGTAAGGGATAGATAGCTGGGAAAAAAATTAGCCTTCACTTATTATCCATGCATAGGAAAGCAAGACATTTAAATCTAAATATTAAACACCGGAGTCAAGACAGTCGATTAGGCTCCTGGCCGACTGCTCATGCACAGACTAATAACTTAAGGATAAGGGATAGAAAAAAAAAAACACAATTTTTCTTTGTATTAAATCAATAAAAACAAATGCATAGAAGTCATTGCAATCAGAGTTTGGGTTCGCCATGGAAATCAATTCAAAAATACAACGAGCATAACGCTGGGATGACTTTAGGTTTTCTCATCATAAAATGCTGGGCTCATCAAGACAATATGTGGAAAGATAAAAATGAAATCTCTGGATAGTGTTACGTTAATTAAACATAAACTTTAACACAGTATAAGTATATTACTGAAGGCGCAGGAACAATATTTAAACTATCATTCAATGCAAATATACACAAGCATACCATAGCCAAACGTGAAATCATTGAAGTCATTCTCCTTTGCGCGCTCTGTCCAACTCCCGCTTGTCGACCAATGTGACCTCATCGATAGCTCCCAACCAACGCTAGGGGTACTCTTCTTCCTCCTGAGCCCCCCGAGCCGCAAAGGGGCCACACACACAATACCAGAGAATGCTAGAACCCATATCACCTCGCAAGGTTGAGCTACCACTCGTTACCCGAGTTGGGTATCCCAACTCCCACAAGAGAAAGTTCAGTCAAGATCAAATTTAAGCAACGTAACGTTACACAAACAGATGAGATATCCATACTCCTCCTCCTCCATCCTTTTTATAGAGTTTTCAAGTAATTAGTTTCCCAATTTCTCATTAAATTCCTTTTTAATTAAATTAATTTCGAAAAACCTCCCCCGTACACATGTCGCTTGAACCCTTAGTTGCACCAGAAAATCAATTTTATTAATTAATTAAATATTCATATTTCCCTCACCCACCTAAAATAGTTCCTAAAAATGTTCCTCGGTGTCCCAATATTCCCTTACAATTCTTAAATGACTTACGCCTTACTTAATTCCTAGTTGAGTTCATAAATAGAAAGTTCTCAAGGCAAGATTCCTTACTAAGTTAGACATTCAACTTTTTTCTTTACGTTCCCCCTTTTCTTTAAGTTTCCTATTTCTTTTAAGTTTCCCTCTTTTTCCTTTTTAACTAAAAATCAATTTAGAAAGTGTATATAAACAACCATTTACCCTTTTTCCTCTTCAATTAAAAATTAATTTAGCAAGTGTAGATAAAAACAACCATTACCCCCCTTTTTAAAAATTTAATCCTCCATTATATATATATATATATATTTAATAAATAAATTTTGAATTTCTTTAACCCTTTCTTGTAATATGTCTAATTATTTTTGTTCAAAGGTTCTGCTTAGACCTAGTTTTAAATTCATTAGGCTAGGCAACATTTTTAAGGGAAAATTTGCTTTTAAACTTTACTTATCATATCATTCATTTTAAGGCTGACTAGGTTTATTCACTTACCAGTTAAAATTGCGACGTGCCCTTTAAGACACACTACATGCTCCAAGGGTTCCACTCGCCTCTTTTCGTTTTCCTTGTGCAACATGCCCTTCAAGACGCACCACATGCTCCAAGGGTGCCACTTGCCTCTTGACTGAATTTGACAGACGTCAAACCCCTAGAGTCAATACTCCGCTAGGTGATCTTGTGGGAGACTAAGAGCCTCTAAGGAATAAGGCCCCTACCTTATTGCACGCCCCTTAGAATCATCGTGAGCGACTGTCACAGTCTGCCCTCACGACATCGCGGGTCTTCTCGAACTAGGTAATTGTTAACCTACAGTTCGAGCCACGACGAGAGTGCTAGTAGGTTGTGGCAGGGCCACTACCACACCTCTCCCTCAAAGTCTCTGGTTGTCGTGTGTGACCCCTCTACTCAACATGTGAGTCTGGTCGACAAGATATCGTCGGCCTGCATCCATCAATGAATCATGTCAGCAATAATAATCAATCATCATAACATCGAATCATATGTACATATGTCACATCAACAACATTCAAACCCCAATTGTCCACTCCCTGAATCGATACTGAGTCCAAGGGGTTTCATCGATACCTCTTGATCCTCAATGTCTAGAGTCTTGCACACTTAGGAGAACCCAATAAATAACACTTGTCTATGTAAATACAACAAAATAACATATCATCAAATCCATCATATCTCATAATCATAATCAAAATGACCAATAGTATAATAACCTGGATCACTTGCAAGCAAGTGTCCTCAAAGAATAAGTTCGCTCAGTGCACGCAAGAGCGGGATGTTACATATACCCCCTCTTTGTCTAAACTTCGTCCCTAAGTTTCAAATTATATAAGTGTCGAAATAAAGTGTATCACAATATCATAAGTCTATTTATCAAACAAAAATGGAAACTGCTGACACATATCATATGCATCCCCCCAGGTCGTCGAGTGCGGACTATAGTTGTCCCACTGGACCTTGACCTGATCTATTGTTCGATGTCGTAGTTGTCGAATGCGATGATCCAGGATGCGGATTGGCTCCTTCGTGAGCGCACCCTCGTCATATAACTGCACGGAACTCATGTCAATAACATGTGTAGGATCACTAATATAATGTCTCAAAACAGATACATGAAAAACATCGTTCATATGCCTCAAAGAATCAGGAAAGGCTAGTCAATAGGCCACGGGCCTCTTCTTTTCCACAATCTTGAAAGGTCCCATGAACCTAAGAGAGAGTTTATCACCCTTTCCAAGCTTGATCGAACTCTCGATCACCAACTTCATAACTACGGTCGACACAATGCGAATCGACATAACTCTTTTGTCGATCCTGTGCTTCCTTGATCCTTTGTCTTATTGTTTGCATTTGATCTTCCATTTCTTGGATCACTTCTGGTCCCACCAGGACCCTATCCTCAAGCCGATCCCAACTCAAAGGCCTCTGACACAGTCACCCGTAAAGAAACTCGAAAGGCGCCATATTAATGGTGCTTTGATAACTGTTGTTATATGCAAATTCTATCAGTGGCAAGAATTCTTCCCAATGCTTTTGTTGGTCCATATTGTACATACACAACATATCCTCCAAGATTTGGTTTGTTCATTCGGTATGTCCATCTATCTCCAGGTGATACGCGGTACTAAAGTTAAGTTTGGTTCCCAAGGCCTCTTGGAAACTAGTCCAAAATATTCCAGTAAATATCGATCCTCGATCGGATATAATCCTCTTAGGCACGCCATGCAGCCTCACAATCTAGCTGATGAAAACTCTAGCTATGTTAGGTGTCTGATACGTCGTGCGCACATGAATAAAATGAGAACTCTTTGTCAAAGTGTTGACTACCGCACAAATCGAGTCCTGTCCCCTTGCCGTCAGTGGAAATCCAACAATGAAATCCATCGAAATGACCTCCCATTTTGATTCTAGAATAGCATGTGGCTGTAATAATCCTGCTGGATGTCTATCTTCAGCCTTCACCTTTTGACATTCTAGACATCTTGCCACGTAGTTGACTATGTCTGCCTTCATTCATTTCCAGAAGAATAAGGGTTTAAGGTCTGCCCACATCTTCGTGACTCTCGGGTGAGCCATGTACACTTCTCTGTGAGCCTCTTTTAGGATCAAACTCCTCAAATTGTCTTTGGGCGGTACGTAAATTATACCTTTAAATATTAATAATCCGTCGTTGTCCATAGAAAATCCTTCAAATTTTGGTACCATCATTGTGTTTTGTTCGATAAAATCTTTGACCTCTTTGTACCAGTCATCATTGCACTTTAAAGTTATAATATTTTTGTGTATATTCGTTTAAAGAGGCATTACTGAAAAAGATGCGTGGTCTCCGACTCAACGCATCCACCACTCTATTCATTGTTCCTTTTATGTAAGTAATATTGAAATCGTACTCGCTAAGCAATTCCAACCAACGTCATTGTCGTGCGTTCAAGTCGCTTTGCGTAAATATGTGTTGTAGTCCATAGTGGTCCATTTTTAGTTTGAATTTATGTCCAATCAGGTAATTTCTCCAAACTCTCAAGGCATAAACAATGGCTAACAAATCAAAATCGTGCATTGCATAGTTCTCCTCATGCCATCTCAAATTTCTCGAGATGTAAGCGATCACTCGACCATCTTGCATCAAGTCTCCACCTAAGCCTTCCTTAGATGCGTCAATGCATACCAAGAAGTCTGCGTCCATGTCGGGGACCTTTAGTATCAGTGATGTTGTCAACAGGTCCTTGAGCCTCCGAAATGCTTCTGCGCCTTTCTCGATCCAAACAAACTTCTTCTTCTTCTTCTGCAATTCCATAATTGGATTTGTTATCTTCGAAAAACCCTCGATGAACCGTTGATAGTATCCTGCTAAACCCACAAATCTACGCACTTCGGGGACATTCGTCAGTGCATGCCATTCCATAATATCCTCGACCATTGTTGGATCCACAACTATACCTTCATCGGAGATGACATGCCCTAAGTAAGGAATCTTCGATTGATAAAATGAGCATTTAGACAATTTCCCATACAATTTGTTCTCTCGCAGACACTATAGTACCAAGCGCAAGTGCTCATCATGCTCCTCCAACGTCCGAGAGTAAATCAAAATATCGTCAATGAACACTTGGACGAACTTGTTCAAGTATTCTCAAAACACCCCAATCATCAAACTCATAAATACCCCTAGGGCATTTGTCAATCCAAACGGTAGAACAATAAACTCGTAATTTCCAAACCTCATCTTAAAGGCGGTCTTAGGGATGTCATTCTCCTTGATCCATAACTGGTGATACCCTGATCTCAAGTCGATCTTTGAAAACACCATCGTGCCCTTCGTCTGATCGAACATATCATCAATCCTTGGCAACAGATACTGACCCTTGATCGTTGCCTTGTTCAATTGACGGTAGTCAATGCAGAGTCTCCACAACCCATCCTTCTTTCGTATG
Organism: Picea sitchensis; assembly: GCA_010110895.2. Classification (NCBI taxonomy): domain Eukaryota; kingdom Viridiplantae; phylum Streptophyta; class Pinopsida; order Pinales; family Pinaceae; genus Picea; species Picea sitchensis. Next base: position 41,206 of record SNQJ01S0024064.1, read on the forward strand.
AAAATAACAGGCACACCCAAAGCTGACACACTCGGACGTATAAGTCCTAGGTCCATCAACTCCTTCAGTTTCATTTTCAACTCCTGTAACTCCGAGGTCGACATCCAATAAGGCATTCTTGCTATCAGTTCAGTCCCTGGTTTTAGATGGTAAATTCCAATTCCCTCTCTGGTGGCATCCCAGGTAACTCCTCAGGGAAGATGTTTGCAAACTCTCTCACCACCGGAAGGTGTTCCAGAACTTACACTACTCCCTTCTCGTTTAACGCAAGGATCGCATAAAGATTACATCCCTTGTGCATGCTCTTCCGTAGCTACAAGGAAGAGATGAACCTCAGGGAGACTCCCTGGTTCCGACCTACAATCACACATCTATGTCCCTCATCATCAACCAAGCTCAATTGTTTCGTCTTACAGTTGAGTATCGCCTCATGCGATTCCAACTAGTCCATACCGATCACGACGTCATAAGATCCTAAGATCGTGACGTACAGGTTGGCCCTAGTGACAAACTCTCCTAGGTTAAGGCTATAGCCTATAACCTTCCCTCCAACCTTCTGTTTGGCTCCAGAAGCCATTTATACAAAGCTAAACTCCTCCTGTTCGACTGCCTTTACCTTAATTATTTTTAGCGTTGCATCGAAAATGAAACTCTTAGTAGAACTGGGATCTATCAAAATACAAAGGGTTTGGTCATAAACAATACCTGACGTCTCAAGAATAGTCAACTTGTGATTTGCCTGGTGGTTATTCACTGCTGCATGAATCCGATGGGACTTTCCCAAATCTCCCACGGTAGTGGGTCTGGATGATCTAGATTCTCTAGTCCTCTCCACTGGGTAGTCGCACTAGTAATGTGGCTCCCCACATGTCCAACACCCTTTCTTCGGTCCATTACTCCTGGTACCCGAAGTAGAAGCCGAAGGCCCACCGACCTAGAACACTGGTCTATTCTACTGAACAAGCCTAAACTGTTGTTGATGTGGTCGACACTGTTGTTGGTGTTGTGGTCCTCAGTAAGGAGTCTGTTGCTGAGACATTGGTCACCGAGGTGTAGTGAAAATGGATCCTCTCTTGAAGCCATGATATCATGGTGAGTGTCTATCTAGTGTTTAATGATGTTGTGCACGAGATGACCCCTGCCCCACTGGTCTCGCTGGAGTTCTGCTATGAACCCCGCTGATAAGATCCTCCTTTGCTATGAGGGCCTTCTGGACAATATCATGCAAGGTCTGAGGCATCAAAATCCTAACCTTTGCATGAATGTTGATATTAAGGCCAAACAAGAACTTGTTGACCTTAAGTTTATCGTTATTCAGGTGCGGAGCATACCAAAGCAACTCCATAAAATGGGCCTCGTACTCGGGCACTGTACGACCGCCATGTCGCAAGGCATTGAACTCGTTGAGTTGATGCTCAATGAATTCCTCCGGTAGATGCCTCTTTTGGAACCGTTCCTTGAATATTTCCCATGAAACGTCTTCGATGACCATGTTCAATTGTAGAAGGAGTGTCTTCTACCATATAAGAGTGCTCCCCTTCAGTTGAAAGACTGCCATGCGAACCTTCATGTTGGAGGTATATTCGTGAAGTGAAAATCACATCACCATATTCTCCAACCATGCCTCGACGACTGCATCGTCCGGGGCACCAAAGAACTCAGTAAATTTGACCTTCTTGAGTTCGCGGTGAATGCTACCAGTACCGACCAGAGCGTGTGGTGGACCCTTAGGGGGTGTTGGTGCCCTGGCCTTATCTCTATCCAAATGGTTGATCAATGCCTCAGAAATCCACTGAAAATACCTCATCTACCCAACAACATCACCCACAACTATTTGTTCCTTCCCGACAACCTATTCGTCTCCCTGGGGGTTAGACCCCTCAATCATGGATGCTACTGGGGGCGTCACACCTCCTCCCCTAACACCCTGTTGTCTACCTCCGTGGCTTCCTCTAACCATGATTACCTGCACGAATACAAATCAAATTAATTAGCAACCTCATAATAAAAAATCAAATCAACAAAAGTCGTAGTGATCCCAAGTCGCGGGTCGAACCGGATTTGATACCATGTGTAAAAACCCCATCGTTACGACTACAAGCAACACAAGAAAGTGCAATTTTTTTTTATTTTAAGCAGGAAACAATGACAACATTTAAACAACACAACTTGACAATGAACACAACACACCCATATCATGCAACAGACAACAACGACTCAATACACTAGCACATCATGCAACTGGATGAAACATGTGATAATCAATAGAAAGATAAAAACAACTACCCACCCGACACAAGAAAGACAACGCCTACAAGCTAAAGGACAACATCAACAAACCCGACACAACGACTTCAACAACCAGTAACTAGAAACCTCTATGACATACAAAACCAAACACATTGAGGCGTTACAGAACCAAGTACCAAAATCAATAACAATGAACAATACGCCCACATCGGTAAGAACAGGACTCAAGCCCTATTATCATTCGCACCTATCCATCAGGGCGCGCAAGGATTCCCTCATCGAGAATCTTGTCGTCACAAGGCGATAGGCGTAATAATAACCATGGCGCAACATAACATATCTAGACCAATAACCCAAGAAAAATCCAACGTGCTAGGAGACCAAATTAATTTTTAGAAATATAAGAAGACTATATCCAAGCACCCAATTGACAAGTCTACAAGACACAAGGTGACTTCATTCAATATTTAATTGCGCAACCAACCGAAGAATTCTTGTCTTCTTATGAGGCACTTTTTCAAGGAAGTCTACCAACTCTAAAACAAAATAATTTTAATGTTATCTAAAAAATCATGTGCATGGATACCATATTTTAATTCTCTATATAATAGAATATTATTTGAACGCTAGCTTAATCATAGTGATATAAGGAATTCGTGTTTACATTTTGTTAAGCTAAATAATGTCTCCCATCATAAACACGTAAATTAATATATTAAGAACATGAATGCAGGGGGTTTTCTTTTGGATTAACGAAAGAACTTCCACATCATCTTATTGATCAGTTAAGTAGCTGTCCAGAAATAAAATCATTGTCAAAACCTATACAAGATCATTGTCTGTCATTCATATCATTGTCTATTAATTACGTCTCCGTCTATTAATATCTGTTGTCAATCAATCAAGATTGTTGTCCATTAATGAATCTATGTTTAACAATGATATTGATGTCCCATAATAATATTTCGGTCCATTAATATTCGCTATGTTAAATACATTTCAAATGGAAATTAAAAACTCTACTAAATTAATCTATGCCAGCAATATCGTTGTGTAATAATTCATTTCAAATGGAAATTAAAAACTCTACAGAATTAATCTATGCCTGCAATATCACCATCTAGATTCGTTGTGGTTCAATGTTACTCAGCCCTAAATTCATTGTGTTACTCAGCCATAAATAAAACACAAACGTATCATTAAAAACACAACCATATATGAAACACATACATATATAAAACACAAACATATATAAAATGCAGCCATATACATAAATTCATAGCCATATACAAACCGTTGTATATATTCACCTCTATATAATTCATTGTCTAAATTCACATATATTTAATTCACTGTATTTTTAAAACTGGGTTAATGCCAAGAAAAATGTGTTGTTGACTCACATATTTATGAGTAAGGGCGAATGGATAGAAGGTGGGTACGCGTCACCCAAATTCGTTGGGAAGGAAGAAAATGAATTTTGGCAAAAACGAATTTGGTAAAAATGAATTGGGTAAAAATGAATATTGGTAACAAGAAAAATGATTTCTTCAGAGATTAATCCTTCAAATATTAATCATTCAACATTAATCTCAGTCCAATGCAGAGATGCTCATTCAACGTAGAGATTTTACCCCAAAAAAACGCAGAGATGCTCATTCAACACAGAGTTTAAACATTCAGGGATTTAGTCATTCAAATGCAGAGTTTAAACACTCAAGGATTAAACATTCAAACACAGAGTTAATCATTCACAAGAAGGTGCAAGGATTAACCATTCAACAATGAATCAATAAAAAATGCATAGATACTCATTTACAAGAAGGCGCAAAGATTAGAGATTAATCATAAGAGAAAAATGCATAGATAAGTACGGGATAGATAGTTGGGAGAAAATTTAGCCTTCACTTATTATCCATGCACGGGAAAGCAAGGCATTTAAATCTCAGTCTTAAACATCGGAGTGAAGACAGTCGATTAGGCTCATTTTCGACTACTCAGGCACAGACTAATAACTTAAGTATAAGGGACAAGAAAAAAAAAACAATTTTTCTTCGTATTAAATCAATAAAAACAAACGCAGGGAAGTCATTGCAATCATATTTTGGGTTCACCATGGAAATCAATTCAAAAATACAGCGAGCATAAGGTTGGGATGACTTTAGGTTCTCTCATCATAAAACGTTGGGCTCATCAAGACAATTTGCGGAAAGATAAAAATGAAATCTCTGGATAGTGTTACGTTGATTAAACATACACTTTAACACAGTAGAAGTACATTATTGAAGGTACAGGAACAATATTTAAACTATCATTCAATGGAAATATACACATGCGTATCGTAGTCAAATGTGAAAGCTCTGAATTCGTTGTCTCATGCGCGCTCCGTCCAGCTCTTGTTTGCCGACCGATGTGACCTCACCGGTACCTCCCAACCAACGCTAGAGGTACTCTTCTTCCCCCTGTCAAGCCCCCCAAGCCGCAAAGGGGCCATGCACAAAATACCAGAGAATGTTAGCACCCAGATCGCCTCGCAAGGTCGAGCTACCACTCGTTACCCGAGCTGGGTATCCCAACTCCCACAAGACAAAGTTCAATCAAGATCAAATTTCAGCAGCGTAACGTTACACAAAAAGATGAGAGATCCATACTCCTCCTCCTCCATCCTTTTTATATAGTTTTCAAGTAATTAGTTTCCCAAATTCTCATTAAATTCCTTTTTCATTAAATTAATTTCGTAAAACCTCCCCCGTACACATGTCGCTCGATCCCCTGGTTGCACCAGAAAATCAATTTTATTAATTAATTAAATATTCATATTTCCCTCACCCACCTAAAAGCGTTCCTAAAAACGCTCCTCAGTGTCCCAATATTCCCTTACAATTCTTAAATGACTTACGCCTTACTTAATTCCAAGTTGAGTTCATAAATAGAAAGTTCCCAAGGAAAGATTCCTTACTAAGTTAGACATTCAGTTTTTTTCTTTACGTTTCCCCTTTTCTTTAAGTTTCCAATTTCTTTTAAGTTTCCCTCTTTTTCCTTTTTAACTAAAAATCAATTTAGCAAGTGTATATAAACAACCATTTACCCTTTTTCCTCTTCAATTAAAAATTAATTTAGCAATTGTAGATAAAAACAACCATTACCC
>SNQJ01S0024064.1:55753-83727 GCA_010110895.2 Picea sitchensis
AGCCATACTTGGTGAATGCCTCCTTGAAGCTTGAGGTGATGATATAATCTTTCTTCTTGAAGGATGAGAACTTGACTCTACAAGTTGACCTTCTCCTCTTGTGAGTTTCAACCTTGTGAGCATCAGAAAACAAAACACTTGCAAATAATCAAGCCTTCAAAAACCTAAGCTATGATACCAACTTGATCTGAAAATGATAAAGACTTGTATTCTTGAAAATATTTGCAAGTTTTAATTCAAGTGTTATTATGCAAATGGATCAATTTTGCAAACACAACTTTTATAAAAATTACATATTCAAGATGCATATAATCAGCAGCAAATAACAGTGAACAAAAAACACATAACACAACAAATGATAAAGGAGTTCACCCCTCTCTTGGGCTACATCTCCTGGTCCAGCTTCCAATGGATCTTTTGTATTATTTTCTCAGAGTGATAAAATATATGCTTTACAATGCTCAAAATGCCAAATATATGGCTCCAATGGCTTCAGAACGTCCAAAAACCCCTAGCTGGGCTTTTTTGGCACCTCGTTTGGCCAAAAATTGAAGAAGATAGGCTTCTTGGAAGTTCCCCTTCAAACTTGTTGTCTCTGGATCGCTAAAATGCACCTATGTGTCCTCAACCTAGCCCCGATGCGCATATTTGTGTTAAAACCTCGCACCGGGCGCAACCGTAAAATGATGTGAACTGTAGGACGGTTAGGGCACGCCTAGCCCCTAACTGCCAAAATCGTGGACATATGGGTCACCATGTGACCACGCGCTCATACAAAAAGGGCCCAAGGTTTTGAAACATGTGGTAACGGTCAAAATGCGTGCGTTGGTAGTTACATGGCATATATATATGACCGGGGGTCGGGGCTTAGCCCCGGCCCAAACTGCGCCCCCATTTCAAAACTATTGCAATTCAAATAAATTTTTTAACATATATATATTAAGAACAATAGGTGGGCGCGCCGATTGGGCGGCCCTTCCCAAAGCTCTTCCCCTTTCCCGGAGGTCGTGGGGTCGAGTCCTGTCGACTACATAAGTTTTAAACCACTGTCCAGGTGACATGTGGCAGCCATTGATTGGGCCATGTGTCACCATTCCATTCGCCACAAACATGCCACGTGTCGGATGCCAATTCATCCACATGACTGCCAACCAATACCTGCCACGTGTCGTATGGCCCTGCCACGTCAGCATCCGTACAGACTATACAATCAGCACACATTTTTTTTTCTTGTTTGACGATTTGAACAAAACGTGATATCTCTCTCATCCGACGTCCATTTGAACCCAAACGAGTTGTGTTGGGTTTGTGACGACGAGGCCTACACACCTGTTCAATTTGAAGCGATTCCGAGCACTTTGAATTTGGAGCAAAATTTGATCCCCTGGATCACCTATGATTTCTCATGAAACATCGAATGAAGAAGAATTTGAATTCATTAAGTTTGTTGAGAACAACGCCCCTTTTCCACTTTTGTTAGGAAATATTTGGATGAAGAAGGATCAGAACAGAAGGAAAGCAGAGGAGGAAGCCACATAAAAGAAAAAACAAGAACTAAGGGATCTCATAGCTAGAAGAATAGATCGATTGTTAGAAGAACGAGAAGTTGAGTCAAAGCAACATAATGAAAGAGAAGTAGTTGTCGAAGTTGAAAGAAGGCAAGAAGGTTTAAAGGACCTATCCACGCAAGAAGAAAGTATGTCCACCCAGGACCTAGTAAGAAAATAGGTCTTACCTTTGAACCCTTTGAAATAACATCAACAACGTGAAGTCATTATTCTAAGAGAAGATAAGAATAAGAATGAAAAGAGGAATACAAAAACTTAGATCACAGGAAAGAAAGAAAGAAATCTCAGTAAGAAGAAAGCCAAGTTAGAAAAACTACGGGAAGTTCCAGAAAAGACTTCGCAGGAGGCAGATCTGAAGAACTTGAACCTCACTGGAATAGAAAAACCATGTAGAATGGAACTTTGCCATGGCGAAACTATATGACCGTTGAAGGCACCCCAACCGTTAGAATAATGCTCCAGAACAGATAGAAATGCAGTTATTGACGGAAATACCATCATTGGACCGTTGGGACCATGCCATAACGAATGGATTTGTATTGATTGAGGCATTCCTTCCCGTTGGAGGAAGTGCATAACATAGAAAGTGATGAGGAGGATAGCGCCTCATAGGAAAGTAGGCATGATTCACCCACAGGAGGAGGAGGAGATGAAGTGAATCCAGAAGAAGGAGGGGAAGAAGGAGTAAAGAAAGACAAAGGTAAAGTTACACCGTCGAAGGATCCCCCTACAGAGGCCTTGAAGCAAGAAAATGAGGAGATCCTAGATCAACTTCGAGTTGCGCAGAAGGAGAAAAATGAAATTTGGGCGAAGTTCGAGCAGAGCAATGCGAAGATACAAGAAGAAAAAGATCAGCTGCTCGCAGAGAAGACTGCAGTCAAAGAAGTAGTGACTAAAACACTTCACTCTATGTTGGGCTTAGCACAAGAGGAATCATAGTCGACCGAGATTCAAGTACAAAATCTTGTCAAAGCCATTCAACAACTTCAAGCACGGATAATGGAGTTGAAGCTCCAAGCAGTGTTGAGCACTCTGCAAGAAGTGTGTGGCCAAAGGGAGGAAGCTGCCAGGAACGTAGTAGAAAGAATCAGGGCACTTGCCTCAGAGTGTAAGAAACTGAGTTATCGAAGTGTGTAGACCTATGAGCGCCTTGCAAAAGATTTGGAGCTTAGGAAACTGGAAGCGCAGCTCCAGGAGGCGTAGAAGTAGGAATCCACCGTGTAAGCAGAGATGAAGTTACTTATTGCAATCGAGAGAATGAAAATATCACAGGAACAACACGTAGTCCAACAATAGATTACTTCCATCTAAAGCAAAGTCATGGAGGTTACATAGAGATTACAGCCGGTGCAGAATGAATCCTGCACGATTTTTGAAGAGATTGAAGGATAAGGCTCACATCTGGATCAAATGGTTGCAACAATGGAACAATGCATGGAAGGGCCTGTTACAGAACAAGTGATTCAGGAGTTCGTCAAGAAGGAGGCTCTGGAAAAGCAGCAAGTTGAGGCAGCTTGAGCTAATCTCGCAGCCTTTGAAGGTACGTTTCCCAGATCTGAGTGACTCGGGACGAGTCACGGGTGAGTGTTGGGGGCCTGTTGGCCCTTAACCAAGTTTTGAGGAAACATTGGTCATGTTTGACCACTTTTGGGACTTCGACAGGATGGTCGAAGATGGAGTGCCTAGGTGGAGCGAAGATCACAGGATCTCACTTATTTTGTGGGCTTGTGGACCCAACAAAGGGTTTTATGGTTTATGTAATGGGTTAAGGGATGTCATCCCATGGTTTTACCCATGATTAGGCCTCTTTGTAAATATATAAATAAGTAGCTAAGCGATGTAAGAAGCACAGTGTGTTTGGTTATGTGCATAATAGGTTAATGTTGTCTTAGTGCAATAAGTTGAAAGTTGCTTTGTGCAGACAGACTGTGTAAAGTAAGGCTATGTGCTAGTAAGGAGTGGCTCTGTGCCCTGACTTGATTTTGGGAAGAAGGATCTGGCGTGCTGCGCGCAGATCTCCTATCCTCGGCGGAGTTGGATTTGTGGCTTTGTGCACAGGAGAAGATGAATGTAAGAATATTGAATACTAATAAAGAATAAGAAGAAGTTGGGGGACGTAGCCCCACACTGGGGTGAACCATGTATATCCCGTGTCTTGATGTGCTTTGTACAATGTGGTTTAATTTCTTAGTGTTGTTGTTATAATGTATAATGAATGGATCTGATGTTGTTTCTTAGTTCTTAAGGATGAATGAATGCTATATTTGAGCTAATGCTATGTGCTAAGTGAATGAAAGTACTTGATATTTATGGTTACTGCGCTGATCTGTACTGCGATGTGAATGAGATTCAAGAACTAATGCATATTGTTGTTTAAGTACTATGTTAAGTATTGTAATCACATATATGTGTACCATCTTGGTTGTAGACACTTGAGTCCTGCAACCCCCCTGCCTCTACCTCGGGTGAGACTTCATCTGCTTCACAGGTGTTGCTGAAAGGGTCGGTAGTTAGGGTTTTGTTGGTGCGTTGTTGAAGAGTTGAACCTTGGGTCTACCCCTGTGCCAACAAATGGTTCTATTGTCGGGACTTGAAAATTTGATTGTTGGGAACTGACGAAAAGAGAAAGCTTTGTGTGTAGATATATTTTTTTAGTGTGTAGTATTCTACTTGACTTGTGAAGCTCTGTGCTAACAAAGAAGCTAGATCTAAAAGAAAGAGGTAGGATCTTAAATCTTTATGCTCTGGTAAAGGTAATATAATTGGAATTTTTTGCTTTGAAAGTATGAATCTAGGTGTGTTTGATAGATTTTGTACTAGCCTGAATGTTAGGGCAAAGTTAGAAGAAAGAGTTGATCTGAATAAATTTGATATAAATAGAGAAAAATATGTTATTCCTATGCATAGAAAGAATTTTTGGACTAATAAGTGGATGTAGGAACCTAGAAATAATTTTTGCAGATTACAGGTCCAACACTGTGATCCCAGTGCGCAGTACAGGAGATGTTTGAGATCATTTAAAAGAAAGAGAGAATTGACACTATGTTATAATTGCAGAAGATCGGGACATCTTTCTAAGGAATGACTTGGTACAGGTCCTATTTTTCTTTTTTGTAAAGCTATTGGTCATAAGGTTGAAGACTGTCCAAGAATGATCACTAAAGTTGAAAAGATGAACATGAGACAAGAAAACTATAAATAAGGTCAAGAAACTAAGGATCTGTTAGAGAATCAAAAAGAGAAAGAATCAGAGAAATCTCAGACTATGTTAGTACAGTTAAAAGAAGCAATGAATGACCACAAGGATGTCAGTTTGTCAGAGATCTTGAAAGAAAAACAATGCATAGTTACAAGAATATAATACTTTGACATAGATTGTATATTGGATGAAGAAACACATGTGAACATTATGCCAGAAAGCACTTGGGAAATTTTAGGAAAGTCTACTATGATACCTTCATTGGGAAGGATCGGCTTGTTTAAAGGAAAGATGATAACCCTATGTGGAAGAGTTACTAATATACCTATGATTGCTCATGAAACATCGACTAAAGAAGAATTTGAAATCATTAAGTTTGTTGAGAACAACGCCCCTTTTCCACTTTTGTTCGGAAAGATTTGGATGAAGAAGGATCATATCAGAAGGAAAGCAGAGGAGGAATCCACAGAAAAGAAAAAGCAAGAACTAAGGGATCGCATAGCTGGAAGAATAGATCAACTGTTAGAAGAATGAGAAGTTGAGTCAAAGCAACAAAATGAAAGAGAAGTAGTTGTCGAAGTTGAAAGAACATAAGAAGGTTTAAAGGACCTATCCATGCAAGAAGAAAGTATGTCCACCTAGGATCTAGTAAGCAAAGAGGTATTACCTTTGAACCCTTTGAAAGAACATTAGAAGAGAGAAGTCATTATGCTAAGAGAATATAAGAATAAGAATGAAAAGAGGAATACAAGAAACTTAGATCACAGGAAAGAAAGCAAGAAATCTCAGTAAGAAGAAAGCGAAGTTGGAAAAACTACGGGAAGTTCCAGAAAAGAATTCGTAGGAGGCAGATATGAAGAACTTGAACCTCGCCAGAATAGAAGAACCACACGAAATGGAACTTTTCCATGACGAAGCTATATGACCGTTGGAGGCACCCCGATCGTTAGAATAACACTCCAGAATGGCTAGAAATGCAGTTATTGACGGAAAGACTATCGTTGGACCGTTGGGACTGCGCCATAACGGACATATTAGTATTGATTGAGGCATTCCTGCCCGTTGGAGGAAGTGCAGAACATTGAAAGTGGTGAGGAGGACAATGCCTCAGAGGAAAGTAGGCCTGATTCACCCGCGGGAGGAGGAGGAGACGAAGTGAATCCAGAAGAAGGAGGGGAAGAAGGAGAAAAGAAAGACAAAGGCGAAGTTACACCGCCGAAGCATTCCCCTACAAAGGGATTGAAGCAAGAAAAGGAGGAGGTCCTGGAGAAACTTCTAGTTGCACAGAAGGAGAAAAATGAAATTCAGGCAAAGTTCGAGCAGAACAATGTGAAGATACAGGAAGAAAAAGATCAGCTACTCACAGAGCAGAATGCGGTGAAAGAAGCGGTGAATAAAGCACTTCGCACTGTGTCAGGCTTGGAACAAGAGGAATCAGAGTCAACCGAGATGCAAGTAGGGAAGCTCACTGAATCCATTCAACAACTTCAACCATGGATAATGGAGTTGGAGCTCCAAGCAGTGTTGAGCACTCCGCAAGAAGTGCGCGACCAAAGGGAGGAAGCTGGCAGGAAAATAGTAGAAAGAATCATGGCACTTGCCTCAGAGTGTAAGAAACTGAGTGATCGAAGTACACAGACCTATGAGTGCCTTACAGAAGATCTGGAGCTGAGGAAACTAGAAGCACAACTCCAGGAGGCGTAGAAGCAGACATCCACCGTGAAAGCACAGATGAAGTTGGTTACTGTAGTCGAGAGGATGAAAATATCACAGGAACAACGTACAATCCAGCAACAAATTACTGCCATCCAAAGCAAAGTCATGGAGGTTACACAGATATTACAACCGGTGCAGGACGAAGCCTTCACAATTTTTGAAGATATTGAAGGACAAGGCTCACAGCTGGATAAAATGGTTACGATAGTGGAACAACGCCTGGAAGGGACTGTTACAAAACAATTGATTCAAGAGTTGTCCGAGGAGGAGGCTTCAACAAAGAAACAAGTCAAGGTAGACTGAGCTAATATCAAGGCCTTTGAAGGTACGTTGCCTAGATCTGAGTGACTCGGGATGAGTCAGAGGTGAGTGTTGGGGGCCTGTTGGCCCTTGACCAAGTTTTGAGGAAACATTGGTCATGTTTGACCACTTTTGGGACTTCGACAAGCTGGTCAAAGATGGAGCGCCCAGGTAGAGCGAAGATCGTGGGATCTCACTTATTTTTCGGGCTTATAGACCCAGCAAAGGGTTTTAGGGTTTATGTAATGGGTTAAGGGATGTCGGTCCATGGGTTTACCCATGATTAGGCCTCTTTGTAAATATATAAATAAGTAGCTAAGCGATGTAAGAAGCACAGTGTGTTTGGCTATGTGCATAATAGGTTAATGTTGGCTAAGTGCAAGAAGTTGAAAGTTTCTTTGTGTAGATAGACTGTGTAAAGTAAGGCTCTGTGCTAGTAACGAGTGGTGTTGTGCCTTGACCTGATTTTGGGAAGGAGGATCTGGCGCGTTGCGCGTAGATCTCCTATCCTTGGTGGATTTGGCTTTGTGGCTTTGTGCATAGGAGAAGATGAATGCAATAATATTGAAGACTAATAAAGAAGAAGAAGAAGTTGGTGGATGTAGCCCCACACTGGGGTGAACCACGTATATCCTATGTCTTGATGTGCTTTGTGCGATGTAGTTTATGACTTATGTTGTTTGATTGCTTAGCGTTGTTTTTATAATGTATAATGAATAGATATGATGTTGTTTCCTAGTGCTTAAGGATGAATGAATGCTATATTTGAGCTAATGTTATGTGTTAAGTGAATGAAAGTACTTGATCTTTATGGTTACTGCGTTGATCTGTACTGCAATGTGAATGAGATTCAAGAACTAATGCATATTGTTGTTTAAGTTTTCTGTTAAGTATTCTAATCACATATCTGTGTCCCAGCTTGGTTTTAGACACTTGAGTCATGCAACCCCCCTGCCTCTACCTCGGGTGAGACTTCATCTGCTATGTAGGTGTTGTCGAAAGGGCCGGTGGTTAGGGTTTTGTTGGTGCGTTGTTGAAGCATTGAACCCTGGGTCTTCCCTTGTGCCAACAGTATACCCTGAATGGTACCCTTTGAAACTAGGGTTTTTTGATAAGGGAAGCAATTTATAAGGTTTTGGAAAAAATTATGAAAATGATGCACAATGATCTAGTGGATTATACAGAGGATATTTTGGATTACACAAGTTGTAATTTTAACCCCCCAAAAGGGAGGTGCTACTACTCTCACTACTTTTTGATACAAGGGTCAATTTTAAGGTTTTTATTTGGAGCAATATCGGTTGTCAAGGCCACAATTTCAAACAAGTAATTTTAATTTTAAATAATAATAAAAAAAAGGTTATTCTAGGGGCACCACTTTTTGATCTAAGGGTCGATTTTAATGTTTTGTTTTTCAACTTTACAGATTATGATTACAATTTTTTTTAATTTTAGACCCCAAAAATAAAAAGGCTACTAGTAGCACCACATTTTGAAATGTGGATAAAAACATCCACTAAATGTGACCTCTAAAAAAATAAGAACTTTGGTGGGTTCTCATTAAGTTGGTAACTATGTTTTTGTTTGTTTGGGCTTTGTTGGGGTAGAAATGAAGATGAGGCTGAGATTGGATGAGAGGGATCCCATTTTTCCATGTTTAGAGGTCAACAATAATGTTTTGTTGACTTCACCTCCCTTAATTTGTGAGACATACTTTGTTGGGTAGGTGAAGCAATCTATAGTAGAAAATGTAGCGAACCATTGGATATATACCTTGTACTCCATCAAAGAGAGGAGATATATCTAAGGGTTCACTACTAGATGTTTCCTTATACCTAGGCCATATATATTGAATGCAATATATTAATGTGTAGGCAGTGGTTTGGGGGGGAATGATTTATCTGTTTTTTTTAAGACTAGAAGCGGTAGGAAGTCTTTCATGTCCCTGATGCAAGAAAAAGCCAAGAAGGAGATTCAAGGTGGAAAATAATTTTGAACGTATGCTTATACTGAGAGGGGGGTGGATCAATATAAGATACTTTTTACTTTAATTGATCACTCATCAATCATTTATTAATTTTAAAATAGTAAATGCATGTAAAATCAAATCATGGTACACAAAGTTTAACTTCAAAACCCTTATGGGATAAAAACAAAAAAAATTATCTTTATAAATGTCTTGTAGGAACCAACCTACCATTACAAAACTTGTAGGCAAAAACCTACTAGAGACACCAAACTTCTTAGCTGCTAAGCACCAACTCAACAAGATATTATGTAGGCACCAACCTACTAAAGACATCGATATCCTCAGTTGAGCACCAAATCAACAAGATATTGTGTAGGCACCAACCTACTGTAGACACCAATCTCCTCAGTTGAGCACCAACTCAGTAATACTTGTATAGGAACCAACCTAAGATATTCATATAGAAGGTTTTTTTGACTTCACCTGCATGCTTCATAATTCATGTATTTCATAGCCTCATCATACCCTTAACTTTCATGCTCCAACACCTCTCTTTGCTTCATAACCCATACATAGATTTAAACCCTAGAAAGATTTATCCTTCATGCCCCGACGAGCCTTGTAGCATCATTACCAAAATACAATCCCAAATTTCAGCATCATAACTTCATAACAACACAATTTGCAACATTATAGAACTTAGTCCTTCATAGCACACCCTTAAAACTCCAAGAATTTTTTTCTTGCACCTTTAGACCCAAAGAATACTCTCCAGCTTCTTTTGTGCACCTTGGATCTCTTTTGCACACCTCAGACTTGATCTTCTTTCTTGGATACTCTTCAAATTCATGCATCTCTCCCGTATTTATAGCATTTCTATACTCACTTTTAGGGATGACCTGAAATTTTTGGTTGGGTTGTCTGACAAAAAAAAAATCATATCTCTTAATTCCTACAGAGTTAGAAGGAGTTCCATATACAATTGGAAAGGTATCATAATAATATTTCAAACCATATAACCTATTCAAAGATAGGTGTTCCAAAAAGGATCTATATAAGTCTAAGGACAACTCAAAACTCGCAGAAGCAATTCAGGAAGCTCAGAATGGCCTCAACAGACAAAGAAAGGGAAAAAATTCAATGCTCTGAAAAATCAGTGAAAGTGACATCATTGTGAAGAGGGCATCACAATATTTCCAACAACGCAAACGACTCATCTAACAAAGTTACGGATCGAAAGATATTCACGGTCAAAGTTAGGTCAACCTAGCCCAATCAGCAGGGGGATGAGTCAACATCAGTACTGCTGATGTCAACGCTAGTACAAATGACGTCAGCATCCGTACAACATATGTGGCACACGCAAGAAGGCGACATTTTTCATGCTGACATTAGCATGGTGATGTGGTAGCACCAAAGGCTGCCACATGTCACTCATATTTGGTATTTTCGGGTCATTCTGTGGACCAGTAAAAATGAACCACCTAGAAGTCCGTATAACCACGTGGAAGACCGTATGTTAATGTGGCAGGGTGATTGTATAGTGGTTGACATGGACCAATGGTTGGTTTCCACGTGGCCCAGTCATGGGTTTCCACGTGATAGTGGGAAAATTCCCAATGATAGCCTGAGAACAAAATTCCAATATATATATATATATAGATATAGATATAGATAGATATATAGATAGATAGATAGATAGATATATAGATAGATAGATAGATAGATATAAGAGTTGGTGGGTCTGCCAAATCCGGATGGACCCCGCCAAATATGGTGACCAACCATCATATCTAGAACCACTTCTAAACTTGGCGAAAAAACCATTATATATATATATATATATATGTTACAACAGATACCCAAAAAGGGAGGCCCGTGGGCCTCCCCCTATATCAACGCCTTAACACATGCTCCACCAACCACAAGGGAAACAAATTCCGTTGATCACAAAGCCGAGTTTTTTTGTTTAAAAAGTGAATCTTCCCAATGTTGGGGGGAGGAGCGTGAGGGTACGGATCGACAGGAATTTCAAGATTTTTTGCTCAGCATTTATTGCAGGTTGTAGGGCATGGAAACCTAGACAGAGTTTCTCTTGGGCCTGAGAGTTCCAGAGTCGGATCAAAGCATGAAGACAGTCATTTTTGGGTAATTCGACGCCACGAATTTAGTGGTGCTGTTTGTTTCCTGATCTGAGAAAAACTTCTGCAACTTGAGTTTAGAATGAGGTATACTTATGTATTTTGCCAAATTATTTTTCTAAGTTAATAAAAAGGCCAACCCATTTGAGAGCAGGACCCGAAGACGTAGTCCACTAGGGACGAACTCCATTATCAATTTTTTGTGTTCAAATTTTATGCTTATGTCTCTTCATTATTGAGCTTTTCCTTCTTTAATGGTGCACTTTAATTTATGCTCATTTAATGAAGTTATTTATAAGTCACTCAATGAAAAGATCTCAGATCATGTTGGTATTAGAGCAGTCGTCTTTGACTTGAATTGTTGAGTGTGAATGCTTACTAGGGACAAACACAAGTAGGGTGAAGGAACTCTTAAGACTTTCAATCTCGAAGTTGGTCGTGCATCTCGAAGGAAGAAAATGGCAGAAGAGGACAAGCGTGATGAACAGGAGACAAACTTCCATATGGTCTTTTATCGCATATCATAAATGGTCGAACGAATGTATGGAGACTACAAGAAGAGGATGAAGAAGAAAGGGAAGAAAAAGGAAGCACAGGATGATGATGATGCTTCGGTAAATCAAGGGGCTTGAGGAGACCCTCCTAAGCCTCCATCTTCACCATCAAGTTCTAGTTCTTCTTCCTCTGAGCATTCTCATCATTCTTATCATTCTAGCCATAAAGCCTCTTTTAAGAAACCATTATTAAAGCTTGATGTAAAATTTTCTTTACCTATGTTTAATGGAGATGCTAATCCTAAAAATCTAGATAATTGGATCGGACAGGTTGAAGTATACTTTCTTGTTCAATATGTTGATGGAGAGGAAGTTAAAGTGCAACTGGCTTCTCTTCGGTTGGAAGGCACCGCTCTCGTATGGTGGGAGAGAATACTTCAGGACAAAAGTAAGTGTGGTAATATTCTTTCCTCATGGTCGAAATTTAAATCAGCGATAAGGAAACAATTTTATCCATTGGATTATTTACATAAAGCAATGATGGAATGACAAACTTTAAGACAAAGTAAAGGTCCAACTGTACAAAATTTCACAGAAGAATTTAGGAAGAAATATCTTGCATTAAACATTCCTTTGGATTCTTATGAAATTTTAATGAAGTATATTGGCGCACTTCGTAGTTATAATCATCATACTTTGCTACTGTTTAACCCCACTAGTCTTGACAGAGTTTGTGTGCAAGCCACTCACCTTGAGAACAGGGGAAAACATGTTCAAGAAGATCCCACAAAGAAACCTTCCAATCTCCCACATAATCCATATAAGAAGTTTAAAAGGAAGGACAACAAGACCGCCACAGTGATGAGAGAAGGAGGAAATCCATCTTGAACTCATTGCAATAAAAATGGTCATGATGATGAACATTGTTGGAAACTACATCCAGAGAAGAGACTGAAACAGTTTGGTGGAAAGGGGAAGACAAAAACTATTTCTACAGTGCAACAAGATATTGGTTTTGATTTAGGAGACGAGGGAAAGATCACAGCAGTTGGAGTACAAGGTAAATATTCCCTTCATGCTAGTTCAAATTGCAATAATGAATCTCATGATTATGAGTGGAAGAGGAATGAGTTATTTCATATAAGATTTGTATCTAAACACACTAAGATAGATACATTATTTGATCCGGTTTCCCAAGTAAACTTGATATCTGAAGCACTTGTCAAAAAGATGGGTCTTGAAACGAAACCACATCCAAAGCCCTATCCTCTTGGTTGGGTAAGTGATAAAGCAAAACCTAATGTCACCAAACAATGTAGGGTTATATTTTCTATTGCTTCAAAGTTGATTGATGAATTGGATTTGGATGTTGTATCACTTGATATATGTGGCATAGTGTTGAGGAGTCCTTATCTTTATGATAGAAAAGTATTCTTCTTTCGTCATGAGAAAAAATACCACCTTACTAAGGGGGGAGTGGAATATATTGTTAGAGCTCACAGCATGAGGGTAAAAACAACACTTGTTAGTGCGATACAAATGAACATACTCATAAACACTAATAAGAGATATGTACTCATGGCCATAAGGGAGAAAGATGTCGGAACATCCAACGCTTTCCAAGGATGTGATCCTTCTCATACGAATGAATTAATTGATATTGTTTCTAAGTATGATGATATTTTCTAGGAACCAGATGGATTACCTCCTAAGAGGGAAATCCAACATGAGATACATCTTCAATAGGATTCTTCTCTTCCTAATGTGGGCATGTACATGATGTCAGTTGTAGAGATGACAGATATCAAGAAGCAAGTACAAGGCTTATTGGATCAAGAGGTCATCAGGGCCAGTTCATCTCCTGGTGGTTCTTTGATCGTGATGGTGCCAAAGAAATATGGCACATGGTGAATGTGTGTCTATTACCAGGACTTAAATAAAATCACGGTGAAAAATCGATACCCTCTTCCTTGTATAGATGATTTACTTGATCAGTTAAAGAATGTTGTTTATTTCACTAAGTTGGATTTGCGCAGTGGATACCATCAGATCAGGTTTGCAGAACAGGATGCATGGAAGACTGCCTTTAAAACCAAACAAGGATTGTTTGAGTGGTTAGTTATGTCGTTTGGGCTTTGTAATGCTCTGACAACTTTCATGCGGGTGATGAATGATGTATTCATTCATTTCCTAGATGATTTTGTGATTGTATATTTAGATGACATTCTTATTTTTAGCGGGACTTGGGATGAACATGTGAGGCATGTAAAGAAAGTATTGGATAATTTGCAAAGGGAAAAGTTGTATGTAAAATTGTCCAAATGTGAATTTGGCAAGACTGCACTTGTGTACTTAGGTCATATTGTAGGAGGAGGACAATTAAAAATTTACCCTTCCAAGATTGATGTAATTGTAAATTGGCCTAAGCCCAAAAGTGTAACCGAGATACAGAGCTTCTTAGGTGCAGTACAGTATTGAAGGAGGTTCATTTCAAACTTCTCCTTCATAGTAGCTCCTTTTCATGCCTTAACCAATGTGAAGAACAATTTTCAGTGGGGAGGAAAGGAACACAAATATTTCAAAACTTTGAAGGAAAATATTAGTACCACACCAGTATTATCACTATTGAAACTTCAACAACCCTTTGAGATCGATCCAAATGCCAGCAGATACGCCATGGGTGCAGTATTGATGCAATATCGTAAGCCTATATGTTACCACTATGAAACTTTTAACCAAGTGGTTGTTAACTATCCTACATATGATAAAGATTTGTATGCACTAGTTCAAAGCGTAAAGAAATGGAAGCACTACTTGTTAGGGAAGGAAACAATCATACATATAGATCACCTACCCTTTCAGTATCTCCAAGCACAAACCAAACTATAACAATCTCGACATTACAGATGGATGGGTTTTCTACAACAATTTCATTTGGTAATCAAGTACAAAAAGGGTACAAGTAACAAGGTAGTTGATATGCTTTCTAGACCTCCTATTGTTGCTTCTATTATTTTGAAGAATGCTTCTTTATCTCATGATAGCTATGTGGAACAATATGCCATTGATGAATATTTTAAAGAAGTATATGAGAAGCTAACCCATGGTGCACATGTACAAAACTATTGTCTGCAGGGAAAACTACTCTACCATCTTGGAAAGCTATGTATTCCTACAAGTGAACGAGTCCATGTAATACGAGAAGCTCACACTTCTCTTGTATCCGATCATTTTGGGGTAGGAAAAACTATAGCTCATTTATAGAGGTTTTGTTACTGGCCTCAAATGAAATCAATTGTAACTAAATATGTAAAGGGGTGGGTGATGTGTTTTACTTGTAAGCCCACTAATAGAAAATTGGGGCTATACTCACCACTTCATGTTCCATCCCATCCATGGGAAAGTATCTCCATGGATTTTGTAGGGGGTTTACCAATTTCAAAAGGGGGTCATGACTATTTGTATGTTGTAGTGGATAGGTTCAGCAATATGTGTATCTTAATTCCATGTAAAAAGAAGATCATTGTTGAGAAAACTGCTAATCTCTACTTTCAGTATGTTTGGGTTCACTTTGGGTTACCCACATCTATTATCTCGGATCGAGATACTCGATTCCTTGGGGATTTTTGGACAAAATTGTGGAGAATGATGGACACCAAGTTGAAGAGGAGCACTAATTTCCATCCACAGACCGACGGATAGACATAGGTTGTAAACCGAACAATGGTACTTTTTCTTCGAGGCTACTGCAGCAAGCATCCCAAGGTATGTGATGAACATATACCCTATGTACAACATGCTTATAAATGAGCCTTACATTCCTCCACTCAATGTTCATCGTTTGAGACATGTTTTGGATACCTACCTAAATTTCCTTTGGACTTGATGTATGGGAGAGATGTCGATTCAAATGAAGAAATAAATGAAGACAAAGCCCGCAAGTTCATCTAGAGGATCTAGCAGGTACACCAAGCAGTCAGGGAATAGTTGGAGAAAATCCAAGCACATTATAAAGCTCAGCATGACAAACACGGGGTTGATCATCAGTTCCAAGTTGGAGACTGGGTATGGCTTCACATGAGTAAGGGGAGATTGAAGAGTGAAGGAAAGAAACTCAATCCCATTCGTTATAGACCCTTCACTATTTTGGAGAAAAGTGGTACCAATGCTTTTTGTCTGGATCTTCCACCTTATATGCATATTTACTCATTTGTAAATGTAGATAACTTGAAACTTTTTTAGCCTCACATGATCATGGATCAGGATGAGGAAGTTTCAATACCTTCAGTTCATGAGTTTTATCCTGAGTTCTTGGATGATTTAAAGGAAGATATCATCCTAGATAGAAGGACAAGGACTTCACGCAGGGGTGATGTTGATTATCTTCGAGTAGGATTAAAGGGAACACATCCAAGAAAGGCAAAGTGGATTGATAAGGACAAGGTGAGGGAACTCTTCCCTCACTTATCTGTTGATTGATGAAATATTTTGGTGGTCCAAAAAGCTCTCAGTGGGAATGCGTGATCCAAAAAGGATCCAGAGAAGTCAAAGGACAACTCATAACTCACAGAAGCAATTTAGGAAGCTCGGAATGGCCTCAACAGACAGACAAAGGGAAAAAATTAAAAGTTCTCAAAACTCAGTGAAAGTGGCATCATCGTGAAGAGCGTGTCCCAAGATTTCCAACTATGCAAACGACTCATCAAACAGAGTTACGGATCGAAAGATATTTGCGGTCAAAGTTTGGTCAACCTAGCCCAGTCAATAGGAGGATGAGTCAACATCTGTATTGTTGATGTCAACATCAATACAGATGATGTTGTCATCCATACAACATACGTGGCACATGTAGGAAGGTGACACATGTCATGTTGACGTCAGCATGATGACGTGACAACACTAGAGGCTACCGCGTGTCACTCATATTTGGCATTTTTGGGTCATTCCGTGGACCAGTAAAAATGTGCCACTTGGCGGTCCATACAACCACGTGGTAGACCACACAATGACATGGCAGGATGGTTTGGAAGCTGAGTTGGTAGACCGTACGATGACGTGGCAGGGTGATTGTATAGTGGTTGGTGTGGCCCAATGGTTGGCTACCACATGGCCCAGTCATGGGCTACCATGTGGTAGTGGGAAAATGCCCAATGACAGCCCGAGAATGAAATTCCATATATATATATATATATATAAGATTTGGAGGGTCCACCAAATCCAGCGGGACCCAGCCAAATCTGGAGACCAACCATCATATCTAGAACCACTGCTAAACTCAGTGGAACAACCATTTTAAATATATATATATATATATATATAGATATATCTGTGTGTGTGTGTGTGTGTGTGTGTGTGTGTGTGTGTGTGTGTGTTACAACAGATACCCAAAAGGGGAGGCCCATGGGCTTGACCCCAAGACCTCCCTCTATATCAACGCCTTAACACATGCTCCGCCAACCACAAGGGCAATGAATTCTGTTGATTACAAAGTCGGGTTTTTTTGTTTAAAAAGTGAATCCGCCCAATGTTGGGGGGAGGCGTGTGAGGGTACGGACTGGCATGAATTTCGAGACATTTTTCTCAACATTTATTGTAGGTTGTAGGGAACAGGCACTCAGACAGAGTTTATCTTGGGCCTGGGAGTTCCAGATTCGGATCAAAGCATGGAGACAAACATTTTTGGGTAATTCAATGCCACGAATTCAATTGTGTTGTCTATTTTCTTATCTGAGCAAAAATTTTGTAGATTGAGTTCAGAATGAGGTATACTTATGTATTTTTCCAAATTATTTTGTTGAGTTGATAGAAAGGCCTACCCATTTGAGAGCAGGACCCGAAGACGTAGTCCACCAGGGACGAACTCTGTTATCAATTTTTTGTGTTCAAATTTGATGCTTATGTCTCATCATTATTTAGCTTTTCCTTCTTTAATGGTGCACTTTAATTTATGGTCATTTAATGCAATTCTTTATAAGTCACTTGATGAAAAGATCTCAGATCAATAGGGTATCCAAAATGAGCATCAAAAATCCAAAATATATTTCCAACAATCTCAATCTTGCAATCTTTATCTTGGAAATTTGTAGTCTCCCCCTGTCTTTGACATCAATGAAAATAATATTTCCAACAATCCCCCTCATTTTTCATTGATTACAACCCTTATTCAATTTTGATACTCCCCTTGTTTGCAACTTTCCTTTTGTCTGCAATTCATCCTCTATCTACAACTTCTCCCCCTTTGATATCAATGGCAAAGGGCTAGTCCCCCTAAGCTTGTGTTTCCTTTTATTGATGAGATGAGAGGGATATCACTCCCATATTTTGCCTGAGATATTCAAATGTGTCTCTAGGAAGGGGTTTGGTAAAAATATATGTAACTTGTTGTTTGGTTGTAATGTATTCTATCGTGACACTTTGCTCGGGTACATGGTCTCTTAGGAAGTGGTAACTGACTAGAATGTCCTTCGTATTTGAGTGCATAGTAGGATTCTTTGAAATTTCTATTGTAGTTGTGCTGTCGTAGATGATTGATATTGGTTGATCATATTCTACCTTGATATCCTTCAGTGTCTAATTCATCTAGAGAAATTGTGTGCAACATGTTGCTACTGCAATATATTTGACTTCTAATGTGGATAGAGAGTTTGAATTTTGCTTCTAGATCAACCATGATACTAGATAGTTTCCTAGAAAGAATTCTCCTCCACTGGTACTTTTCTTGTCATCAATACTTTCTTCCCAATCTGTATCTATATATGTTGTTAGAGTGAAGTCCTTACTTCTTGTATACCACAAGCCAAATTCCAATTTTCCCTTCATATGTCTTAATATTATTTTTAATGTGTGCACATGTGTCTCCTTTGGTGCAGAATGAAATATTAGAACCAATCCTACTGCTTGCATGATGTTTGGTCTTGATGTTGTCACATTTAGTAGGCTTCCAATTATTGACCTATACAGTGTTTGATTTTATTTTGGAGATTCATCAGCTTGGCTCAACTTGCATCCTGTGATCATGGGTGTAGTGACAGATGCATAGCCTTCCATTCCAAATTTATTCAACATTTCCTTGATATACTTGGTTTGAGAAATGAATATGGATTTGTTGGATTGATAAATATGCAAACCTAGAGATAATTACAATTCTCCAAACATGGAAATATCAAATTCTTTTTGCCTTTCTTCTGCAAAATTTTGGCTCATTCTATCAGCATTACTTCCAAAAATGATATCATCCACATAAACCATAATTATTAACATATCCTCATTGTCTATTTTTATGTAAATATTGATGTCTGCAACTCCTCTTTTGAAACCTTTTTTTTGTAGGTATTTGTCAAGCCTTGAATACCAAGCTTTGGGAGATTTCTTTAGTCCATAATGTAATTTCTTCAGTCTACATACATAATCTTCATTGTATGACAATTGAAACCCTTATGGATGTTCAATATATACTTTTTCTCCTATGTTTCCATTTATAAAGGCTAACTTGACATCCATTTGATAGAATTTAAAGTTCTTGAAACATAAGATCAAATGCCAAAAACATTTTGATTGCTTCTAATCTTGCAACTAGAGAAAAGGTTTCTTCAAATTCAATACCCTCAACTTGAGCATACCCTTTGTTAGCACTAGAAGTCACCTTCAAATTGCGTAGAAGGTAAGCCCAGTACCCATCAGTTTATTTGAGTGTAATTGAGTTTTAAGAGGTCAAATGGAGAAGACACAATGATAATAATGTTCTAACTCAGAAATCTAGACTAGTATGCACAGGAAATTGAGGTCTGGAATCAACTTCATTCAGTAAGTTGGAGTAAGGGTGAATAGAGGGAAGAATTTGTTGAGGAGAGTGTAGAGGTATGTCATGGACATCAGGTCTTCTAGCAGTCTAAGGAGGAAAAACTTAAACACAACATCCTCTTGGATTCAAATTTCAAAGAAACTGAGAGAAATTATAACAACACTATAATCAAACATTCATCATAATACAATTACAACAATTCATGTGAATCAGTCATTCATGAACTCTCTCAGTATCAAAGGCAAGTAAGATGGGGTAAGAAATCTGACTTAGATTAATCACAAAGTCTCAAATCAAGTACATAACTAGAGAACTAGTGTTCTTCATCAAAATATTAAAATAGCAGGGAGCCTAGCTCAACCATTCCCCCCTAACAAAATACTGAAATTGCCTATATATACTCAGAAATTCTACAACCACCGGGAGAATGATCGAACCTCTGCATTTAAAGCTTGCAGTCGGTGCCTTCTCTGTCAGATTGTGCAGGCCTTCTCATGTCAAATGCAAGCTTGCCTTAGTTATGTGTTTTGCAAGAAAATCCGTCCAGGAGGAAACTTCGGATTTCCAATCTGCACTCACGGTCGTCCTCAACCTGCTTTCCATATATGGGGTGAGACGAGGTCTCAACCACCACCCCCATTTCCATTAACTACCTTCATCAGGATTAGGATGAGGCCTGACACCCATGAATTTTCTACGCGGTGCCCACGACTTCTTCGAGTCAATCCTGGTGCCTCGAGGCCATGAAGATCTTCTTTTGTGACCAATACGGGCGCTTTCGGCCTTTGGCACATCTCCTCTCCATTGCTCCATCCTGCATGTGACCTTGGGCCATGACCTGGGCCCAGTTCCTGGGCGCTTCGTGACTTCACGCTTCGTGAAACCTGCACCTTGCTCCATACAAAACCTCTAATCCGTGAAACAGTGAATCTATTGATCTATTGCCACATGGCCCTATGGATCAGATGGTCTAAATCCACTTCGCGCTTCGCGAAGTTTAATTTTTCTTCCTTACAAAACTCTGGAGAGTCGCTTCCACGAACCATCGAATTGGTTGCCACCTGTCCCCTAAGATCCACAGTTCAGATTTAATTCAGATTTTGGAACTTGGGGAGCTTTGAAAAACAACTTAACAATATTTTGAACCACTGATTCCCGTGAACCGTTGATCTAATATTCTCAGGAATGTCCATCGTTGAAGTTGATCTTGCTTGTGGCTTGCATTTCGAGCCCGAATGGACTTCTCTGAACGTTGCGCTTTGACGTTTCTTGTGCAGGTTGTGAACTTGGACAACTTGATGCCCTTGAAAACTATATGTGATAACATTTGGCTCCATAGGGGATGACATGCTCCCTGCGAGCTGCCAAAAACAAGCAGTTCCAGTTGCCTTATGCATTGGGCTATGGAGTCATGCTCAAAAAACATCCTGCTGAGGATTAAAGGCCAAAAAGCACACTATCCTAAAAATGAAAGCAAACTACATGGTCTTCAGGAGGAGCTTATTTATGTACATTCCTATACTAATTGATTTTTACAAAGCGCTAAGTGAAAGAAAACTTCCACCATATCCATTCAAGCAACTACCTAGCTGCAAACTTGTTTACTATGTCACTGATCAAATAAAAACAATGCAACTGTGACAACAAAATGATTATGCTTTTCATCTCTCCTCATAGTGTTGAAGTCAAGATAAAGCTGAGAAGCTCCAAGACATGAAGGAAATGAAACTCCATGTACTCCCTTACAGGTTCATAGAGCGAATGACAAAACCCACTGGGCTGGTGACAGAAAACATGCTCTATCTTACAGTTGCTCACACATGGTTGAATGTCTTTGGAAAGAACGGGTGAGCGAACAACTTATGCAGGTTGAATGATCCCAGGTGATGGTTTCTCATTTGCAGGCTCTGGGCAAGATATGAACTGCACATTTGGTTCTCCCTCTTCTTCTTCATGACTCTCCCAATGATCAAAATCATAATCATCATAAACAGGAAACGTGGGAAAGTTCTTCCCTTTGTCTTGTAGGCACATAATGGAGGATTTCCACACAATGTTTTTCCTTAATGTATAAAGGAAAAGGCTCCATGGTATGCTCTTGGAAATCCTTAAAATATGAAACATATGACTCCATGTATACGGCCATAGGATCATGAGTAACGTGACAAAATTCTGGCTGCTTTAGAAAACCAGGAAACTTCTCTGTAAATGCCTCTCTATTTGGTAATAAATGACCTCCTTGATCCCTCTAAACCAATGCTTTATCATCAACAGTTGCATTCTCTCCTTCATAAGGATGACCATAAGATAATTGCACAACAGGATTTAAAACCTCATGATTATGACCAACCAAGAACATATATTCATCTATGGATTCGACCAACACTTCATGCTCAACATGTTCTGAAAACTTATCATAAGATTGATATGCGTTCCTGCCCATAGAAAAATATGCAAATATTGAAGAATTTGATTTCGCATGTGAACCACACTCACTTCCTTGTTGTTGTTCTAGATCTGATTCATACTCAATATCTTCATGCTCAGACTATGAAACATACTAACAGTCTCCTTGCTTCTTCACATGTAACTCTTTAAGATATGCTTGCATACGAACCCCCTTTCTAGCCCTGATGTTCTCTTCGACTTCCTCGGCATCTTCGAAAATGTGTCTTAACAACGAATATTTCCTCTCTCTTAGGAGAAGGACAAGCTCTGAATGTTGAGCCATGACATAGTACACCATGGAAGCAGTCTTTGTGGGTCTAATATCCACAGCCATACTATGGTAAACACTGTAAAACCTTTTGTTGAAGATAGCCAAGGCTTCCTCTTCCCCTCTCCTCAAGGCATTAAAATCAAACCAGTATTGATCAAGGGACTTGTTCTCACCCCAAGACTTTAAAAAATCATGGCATAGCTCGATCCAAGAACCAATAGAACCAGCTCATAGACACCTAAACCACACAACAACATCTCCAAACAAAGACTGTGAGAGCAACCTCATGGTAACATCATCATGAACGATATCATACTGGTCAATAAAGTTCTTGAAGGCCTCCAATTTCCTCGCAGTTGTAACATGATCCTTTCCAGAAAACCGAGGAAGGCACTCAAAGGAATGAATATGATAGGGATGCAAGTGATGTGGCATCCTTAAAGGTTTAAACATCTTGTCTCTAATATTAGCTTGAAAGTTGGTTGGATGAATATAGGATTTAACAAGAAGATGTGAAGGCTCAACAGAAATAACATAAGGTAATGGATCTGAGAAGGATTTGAATCATTTTCAACCACCTCAAGGCTACAAGGTTGATCAATTCTGAGAAGAGATGCAAAACAAATGTTACTTTTATGAATAGGCTGAGGTGAAGACATGAGATCAACATCTACATCATAAGAAGAGGGCATGTCTTCTCCTTCCAAGGATGGATAAATAAAGGCAGGCTTATAATCATTTGAATAGACAAAGAAGAGGTACTCCTCCTTACATGTGAAGGGAAAGAGAGAAATGAGTTGATAAAAAAGAATAGGATTTCATGAAGAAAACTCATAAACTGATACCTGGTCATCCCCTTCGGTATGGTCATCTTTCTGTCAACAAGCCCCTCCCCAGTGGAGACTTTGAGTTTAGCGTCACCAGGTGAATGATATGCAGACTGAATGTGTCTGGCCTTTTTTCACCATCAAAGGCCATATCTGAATGTTATCACTCTCCCAGGGATATTTTTAGTCTAGGACAACAGCTAAAGCCTTCTTGAGAAATATTTCCTCCCTTAAAAATCCTCCCTGGGTCAGCTTCAAGTGTAGCCAGAGGCAACTGTGAAATGGACCTCATTTATCTGCCTCTGGTAGCCACAACTGAAGCAGTGGAGTCGAAACAGTGGATTTTCCAGGTGCAAGCTGCAATCTTCAATGGTTCTGATACCTTATGCACCTTCATAATCATAAAATCTTTGTCATTTTATCCCAGGGAATGTCTTCAATTCCTCCCCCACAACGGCACCAGAAATGTTAGCACTAGAAGTCACCTTCAGATTGCATAGAAGGTAAGCCCAATACCCATCAGTTTATGTGAGTGTAATTGAGTTTTAAGAGGTCAAATGGAGAAGACTCAATGATAATAACGCTCTAACTCATAAATCTAGACTAGTATGCACAAGCAATTGAGGTCTGGAATCAAATTTAGTCAGTAGGTTGGAGTAAGGGTGAATAGAGGGAAGACTTTGGTGAGGAGAGTGTAGAAGTCTTCCATGGACATCAGGTCTTCCAATAGCCTAAGGAGGAAAAACATGAACACAAGATCCTCTTGGATTCAAATTTCAAAGAAACTAAGGAAAATTATAACAACACTATAATCAAACATTCATCATAATACAGTTACAACAATTCATGTGAATCATTCATTCATTAACTCTCTCGATATCAGAGGCGAGTAATATGGGTTAAGAAAGATGAATTATATTAATCAAGAAGTCTCAAATCAAGTACATAACCAGAGAACCATTTTTCTTCATCAAAATATTACAATAGCATGGAACCTAGCTCAACCATTCCCCCATAACAAAATACTAAAACTGCCTATATATACTTAGAAATGATGCAACCACCAGGAGCATGATCAGACCTCTACATTTAAAGATTTCAGTCGGTGCCTGCTATGTCAGACTGTACAGGCCTTCTCATGTCAGACGTGATATTTCCTCAGTTATGTGTTTTGCAGGAAAATCCATCTAGAAGGAAACTTCAGATTGCCAATCCGCACTCACGGTCGTCCTTAGCCTGCTTTCCATTTATGGGGTGAGATGAGGTCTCAACCACTGCCCCCATTTCCATTAACTACCTTCGTTAGGATTGAGACAAGGCCTGACACCCATGAATGATTCAGGCGATGCCGAACACTTCTTCGAGTCAATCCCGACGCCTCGAGGCCATGAAGATCTTCTTCTATGACCAATACAAGCGCTTTCGTCCATTGCCACAACTCCTCTCCATCGATACATCTTGCATGAGACCTTGGGCCATGACCTGGGACCAATTCCTTGGCGCTTCATGACTTTGCGCTTCGCAAAACCTATGCCTTGCTCCATACAAAACCTTCGATTCGTGAAACAACGAATTTGTTGATATGTTGCCGCAAGCCCCTATGGATCGAACGGTCTAAATCCACTTTGCACTTCACGAAGTTTACTTTTTCTTACTTCCAAAACTCCCAAGAGTCGCTTCCGTGAATGATTGGATCGGTTGCCACCTATCCCCTAAGATCCATAGTCCAGATTTACTTCAGATTTCGAAACTCGGGGAGCTTTGACAAACAACTTTAACAATATCTCGAACCCCCAATTCCTGTGAACTGTCGGTCTGATATTCTTAGGAATGTCCACCATTGAAGTTGATATCGCCTGTTGCTTACATTTCGAACCCGAAATGGACTGCTCTGAATGCTACGCTTTAACGTTTCTTGTGCAGGCTGTGAACTTGGAAAACCTGATGCCCTTGACAACTATATGTGATAACACCCTTTACAGACCAATCTTTCTTTATTGCTTACTACTTTTCCATCTTCATCCAATTTTCTTCTGAAGACCCATTCGGTGCCAATGACATTCTTGTCTTTTAGTATGGATATAAGTTCCCATGTCACATTCTTCTCAATCTAATTTAGTTCTTCTTCCATATCATTAACCCAATGCTTATCTTCACCAACTTGTGTAAATGTCTTGGTCTTTATTTTAGGTAGAAAATAAAAGTTCAATCTTCTTCTATTATAAACCCCTGCATCTATATCACCAAGAATCCGACTTTCTAGATGATCCTTTTGGACAATTTTGGATGGTGTCTTTGGATATAGACATTATATTTCTTCGTGTTCTTTCTTTTGTTCTTCCTTTTATTGTTCTTTGTAGATTGTCTCCTCTGAATCTTCATTTATTTGTGAATTTTTCTCTTAAGGTAAATTGCTTCATCCACTCTTACATTGATACTATCTACAACATTGTGCAGTCTTTTAGGCCTTGCTTCCAGATGCATAGCTAAGAAATATACATTCATCTTTTATGGAATCAAACTTGCCTAAATTATCTTCATTTCTATTTATATAACACTTTCTCCCAAATAATTTGAAGTATCTAACTATAGTTGGTCTACCTTTTCATAATTCATAAGGTGTCTTGCTATTGTTCACTCTAATATGTGATCTATTCAAAATGTAGATTGTTGTGTTGACTACTTCTCTCCAAAATGTATCTAGTAGTTTGGCTTAATTCAACATTGTTCTAGCCATTTATTGTACAGTTATGTTCTTCCTTTCTACAACTCCATTTTTTTGTGGAGTCCTTGCTACCGAAAATGTCTTTTGATTCCATGATTCTCATAGAATTCATCAAATTCATAAGATATAAACTCACCTCCTTTGTCTGATCTTAAGCACTTGATTTTTAAATCGGTCTCATTTTCAACTAGGGCTTTGAAAGCTTTAAACTTCTCAAATGCTTCAGATTTTTCTTCAAGAAATGTAACCTGTGTCATTCTTGTGTAATCATCAAAAAGTAACATAAAATAAATATCACCTTTAAAGTTTGTGTTCTTGCTGACCTGCAGAGGTATGTGTGTACAAGTTCCAATGGCTCTGATGTTGAGTACTCCTTTGCTTTGAAACTAACTTCCGTTTGCTTCTCGCGCTGACATGGATTGAAAAATGTGTCTATAGGTTTTGATATCCTTGACATATATCTTCTTTCTTGTGTCTTATTGAGTTTTACTAGATTGTCAAAGTTTATATGACCCATTCTTCTATGCCATAACCATCTTTCATCTACTTATTCCATACAACATTTTTCTCCTTTGACTTTATTAAGAATTTATACATTGCTCGGGGTTATGTTTGCATTTGCCACTAATGTTCATGAACCTACTTTCCTTATATCACATCCTTTAGAATGAAATGTGAGGTTGTAACCTTGATCACACATTTGAATGCCACTTATAAGATTGTGTTTTAACCCTTCAACATACAAGACATTATGTGCTTTAGTATTTCCATTATCAAGACTAATAGTACCTTTTCCAACTATCCTTGCAGAAGCATTATCCCCAAAGGTAACACTGCCTCTTTTTTCTTCCTTCGGGATGAGAAATTTGTTTTGATCCTATGTCATTTGTTTTGAACATCCACTATCAATGTAACATTGGCTTCCTTTGTCTTGAACATACATTGCAAGTCCACATTCTTCCTTCTTTGTCTCTTCTTTCTTCCTTTTCCACACCCTTGTGTATTATTCTATATGCTTGGTAAGAACATCGTCTTCCCTAGTTTTTTTAGGAGACTTTATTATGCTTCTTCTACAGTCACATGCTATGTGCCCATAGTTATTGCACTTATAACATTCATTATTGTAATCAAGTAGAGGAGAAAATGAATTGTACTTTATGTTAGCCAACCCATGAGAACTTCTAGTTTTGTTGCTCACAGAATCATCCTTTGAGGTCTTGTAAGAACCTCTATTTTTGTTTCTCACATGGTAACTTTTTGTATAATATCTACAATCTATTTCTTTATGACCAAAATTATTGCAAGGAAAACAATAGCCAAGAAAGAGATTTTGGTATTGGGTTGTGGAAGGTCTTCTTAGTGGAACAACCCTTCTGAACTCATTCTAGTGAGAAGAATCAGATTTTTGTTGGTAATCATTTCCTTTATTGTTGTTTCTTTCATTTTTTATGGATCCTTTGAGAATATTGACACAACTTTTAAGATTTTCTTCATTTTCCTTTTCTCGTGGCTTTGTGACCTTAGTGCTTGTCTCTCCCTCAGGGGTCTTTTGTTTTTTATCGTAACCAATACTTGCCTTGATGAATGGTGACCTTTGAAAACTGAGAATATTATCTAATATTTCATTACTCTTTCCAAACTTCAATATTCTATTCAACTGATCAGTTGTTTTCTCTAGTTCCTTTCTTAAGGAAACTATTTCAGCTTCTAGCTTCTCACAATTTTCTTCCTTTTCTTTTAGTTGGCTTCTCACCACTTCTTCTATCCTTTTTTCCTCTTCTAGTCAAGTATTCAGGATCATAAAAATTTTTTCTGTTTCATCAAGATCATGATCCTTATTTTCATATTTCTACAATTTCTTTTTTTTTTTTTATTCTTTCCCCCGAATCTTTCTAGTTCTTCTAAGGCACTAATGAGTTATGCTTCAAGATTCACTTCCCCATCAATCTCTTATTGTTTTGAATCTGATTTTTCTTTATGACTGTCTTTATTTTCTTTATCAATAGACATTTTATCCATGGCTATGAAGAGGAATTCTTCTTTGTAAATATTAGAAACATATA
Organism: Picea sitchensis; assembly: GCA_010110895.2. Taxonomy (NCBI): domain Eukaryota; kingdom Viridiplantae; phylum Streptophyta; class Pinopsida; order Pinales; family Pinaceae; genus Picea; species Picea sitchensis. The sequence continues at coordinate 83,276 of SNQJ01S0024064.1, forward strand.
CATCACTCTCTTCAAACGATTTGTTGTCCTCTCTAGAGTAAAAAATCTTATTCTTGGTATATTTTCCTCTTTTGTGTCTATAATGGTTTCTTTTATTGTTATGTTCGTATTTATCATTATCTGTTGGATCATGGTGTCATTGATGCCAATGGTTTGATTATTTGGGAGATTGTTGGATCATATGTCATTGATGTAAATGGTTTGATTGATTGATGTCAAGTAATTGATTGATTGATGATTGATGAACAATGTATATGTATTGTCCTTGATCAGAATGATAGATGTCAAAGTGGAAACCAATTGATAAAGATGGATCATTGATATGATGCATAGATGAAGATGGATCAATGAGTTGTCATTGATACATGATGATGCATAGTTTGTTTGATGAAAAGATAACTCATTATTGTCTTATCATGATTGATAAGGTGCACAAATGGATGAACTCCAAA
>SNQJ01S0024064.1:89414-103456 GCA_010110895.2 Picea sitchensis
AAGGAATATTTAAATGATAAAGTATTGGAGAACTTTCTATTCATGGAAAGTGGTTAACCCTAAAATATGGAAAATAGGTTAAGTGACCTAGAAATGGGTTAAGAAACCTAAAAATGGGTTAAGTGACATAGAAGATGAAAGTATAAATAAGATAGCTATGGTCTTTTGTAGATTATCTCTTTTGTGGATCAATGGAGAGCTTCTTGTGAATATCTTTTGGAGTATTGATGGAGAGCTTCTTGAGCATTATTGGTGTGGATATCTTGAGCATGATTGAAGATCTATTCTGAGGAAGAGAGCGAGAGGAGGATCTCATGGATGCATCAAAGTTTCGGAAATGTCGGAGATCTTGACAGAAAAATTCTCGGAACTTCAGAAACCCTAGTTTCTGAGGTATACGTGGGTTGTATGTGCTTAGGGTGCGTATACATTAAGGTATACACGGGTTGTCTGAAGACAGGGAGCGTATGGTGGATAAAATGGTGAAGACTTGTGTTTGAGCTGGTGCCAAGCTCTTGGATGATGAGGCAGGTTCTAGATCTGCATTTTATGGCCTCATATCTATCACTGAGACACTGGTATGATTACATTATTGTCTTTATGAATACTATTGTTTGATGTGATGGGAATGCTTAGGGAATTCTTGGGATGGATTTTATGATGTGGTTCAGTTTGGTTGATTTGGTTGATGGAGTGATCAGTACTCTTGTGATTCAGTGGTGACATGGTTTCTATGGTATACTAGATGCTTATACATGTTTGAGATAGCATTCATATTGATCTATTGTGGAGCATGAGCAAACTATTGGAGAGCTTGGAGATGTTGTGACTGGTTGTGGGTTAGTTTGGACAGTGGAAGAAAGAAGAGAAAGTGATTGCAGGTTGCAGAGGATCTGAGCATGTGAAGCAAATAAAAACCCTAGTTTCTCAGAAGCATACACATGTTTCATTATACACTGGCCGCGTGTACACGTGGGTTGTAGTGAGCCAGGGCGCGTACACACGCGGGCTGCACTACTGACAGGTCACGTACCTATTGACATATTGATATATGTTGAGGATTGTTGCCTCATCTCATTTGGTGCTAAGGGTGTAAGTTGAGTCTTGCATTATAGAGCTGGTGCTCTTGTAGAGTTGTACTCTATTCAGTTGTTGCTGATAAACCCCGGATTGTTGTCCATAATAAGAAGAAAAATTGTACATACATCTTGTGTTCTGTGTGTTCCTTGTGGTGATGACTTATTGATGATATGTATTGATGATATATGTTTTTGAGATATGTTCACATCTAACTGGTTATAAATGACAACAATGGGTATTGAATAAATGTTGAAGGTTAACTAGTGAGTTTTGTGTAAGAAGGAAGTTTTGGGAAAAAGATCCCCACACTCATTCACCCCCCCTCTAAGTGTGGTAGGTGTGTCCAACATTATCGTCCTCATCATCGTTGTCTTCCCATTTTGCATATGGGAATTTAGTATCAAAATGTCCTATTCTACCACAATTAAAATATTTGAAGGGTAGCTTACCTTTGTATTTTACAGATCCTCTTTTTAGCTTTCTCACAAATTGTGCTTCTTCTGTATTTGATTCATGGTTGGAGCATTCACAAAATTTGCGTCCTTTTGTCTTCTTTGATGCTTTGTGTTAGATTTATGTAAACTTCATTCGTCTAAGAAACAAATGACAGAGGCAACCTACAAACCAAATTTGAGACCCAAAACTAGCCTTTCGGACCTGGAGAGGGATCTCTCAGGAGACGTTGTCTCGGTACAAGATATGGCTTTAAGCTATCAGCTAGATTTAACACCTTTGAATAATAATTTATGGTTCTATTGGCGAAAGAGAGTAAGACCTCAGACTATGGAGTCGATTTAAGAAAATGATAGAAACAAATGACTTGGTGACTGAACTTGAGATGATAAAGGATAAGTAAGCAACAATTTTCAGTTTAAAATTGTTGTGTGTGGCGAGGGGAAAAAACACATGAAGCAACTTGGAGCATCGATGAGGATAAATTTAGAGTTAAATTAGAGGAAACATGGTTTGTCTAAATGGCGTGAATCCTAGGGCACTGCGCAGCGAATCCTGGGTTCAAAATTATGTTCTGATTTAGAGAGAAATAGTTATGAATAGAGAATACAGGAAGTATGTATGTAACGAAAGGAAACAATACAGACAAATGCTACAATTAGAATCTTTTCATCAAAGCTTCAAGACTTTTGCATTAAATTTCGATCGAGCTCAAACTACATTCAATAGTCACTGTCTACACTAGTTTTTTCAACCAACCTGGCTTACATCAAAAGGAAAAAATATATAGGCTAGGGCGCCGCTTGGGTTGCCCTGCTCTCTAGCTACTATCCCTAGTATTTAGGAAACTACATGTTCTCTGTTAAATGGCCTTTCGTATGACACCTTTATAGGAATATAAACCAATTGTATTCAGTCGCATAATAACCTCTTGTCTTTGCCATGGGGGTTCGGTTATTAGCAAGGTCTCGTCATGGGGAGAGTGATGTGTTGATGCCTTCCTTTGACAGGGTATCTGAACGATCAAGTTCTCTATCAGACTCCCACCATCCATTGTAATGGCCTTAATTTCTACCACGTGCTCATTTGTTAGGGTGTGTACGTGTCGAGTGATTGTTGACTGTCGTTGTCGTTACCAAAATGAAAAAACCTTCTAAGGGTGATGCCTTCTTCAAAACTATCAAAATTCGTGCCACGTTTGAGAATACAAGAATGGAATCAGTTAATCATGTTTCTTTTGCACGTTGGAAAGAGTTGTGTGGACTTTCTCCCCGGTCGCTTCACATTCTCTAAAGTGCTTCTCATTCCTTTATTCTGACATCCTCTTTGTTTCGCACAGATGTACGATTGTATCATGTGCTTCCCTGAATTGTCTCTTAAGCCACGTCACATTTCCTTCACGGCCTTGTGACGCTGACACTTCAAGGGTATTTGTTGCTAACTGTTGTCTTAGTTCCCTGTTTTCCTGGTAAAGCTCGACGATAGCGAGTTGTGCTTGTTTCAACTGCTGATATGGCTCACGAAAATCTGTGCCTCGGGTATCTGTCATCCTCATCTTGTTCCATCTTTCTCTACTTGTACCTTCGACAGGTTCTAGCCGAATGGTGCGCATGAGCAATTCTTCGGCAGCCGACTTTGCACGTGTTTCACTGGGGACTTGGGCTTCCCCAGCTTCCTTGTTCTTCCTTGGCCTTCCCCCTTCTCCAGGGTATTTTTTGTTTGGGGGATAGGGGTTCCAACATCATTCCTTCATGCGCAGCCTTTCCCACTCCAGCCTCTGCGAGGTGTGATATTATCCTTTCCGCGGGCGAAGGGAAATATCCCTTTGGATCCTTGGGAATTCTCATTGTGAGCAAAAACAAATCCCAGTTGCTTCCCGCCCATTTTAAATCCTCAACTACCAGCAATTTAATCAGCAAGACATGAAATGTTTTCCTTTTCAGTTGATCGACTTCAGCCTAGGTGTTGTCTGCCATCTCTCGGAGGCTCTGGTGTAATAAAAAGGGCATATTTAATGGTCTCCTTCCTTTGAAGTGCATCAGAAATATAATGTGGTGTGAATGTAGTATGTCAAACCTCCCCTCACAAGTGAAATATTTCCTAATTACTCCAAGGAGTTTCTGAAAAGGTTCCTGCAATTGTCTACTCGGAACGCCCATCTCAACCTTCCCATCTAAACATTCTCGCTTGATGAAGTCTTCATAGCACCACACATCCAAGGACATGCCTTTGAACCACCTTTTGTCACGCAGAGGGATATTCATCGCAGTTGATAGAGTTTCTTATGTTACATGGATAGTGACATCCGCAATCACCGCGTGGAAACCGTCAAAACTAAGTGTGAACAACTCGGCTAATCTCATATTAAATCCTTGGATTTTCTTGCAAAAGGCCATGCATCCGAACTATTCAAAGGACGCTCTGACCTCCGGATCTTCGTTTATCAATGTCAATCTTTGGGGCTCGAACCCGACGCTTTTTCCACTTCGCACGCTTTTCATTATGCTCTGGGAAGTTTCCATGGCACAGTGGATTCGATATGGGCCCAAGGAAGGAATCTCTCTCAACCTGGGATTGCGAGAAGCATTATGCAGTGCATAAGCATGGTTGGTAACCAGAATGTATGCAGAACCACTAGAATTTATAGCAGAGTGGGAGAGAGGTGGAATCGTGTCGGGGAACACTGAATTCATGGCGACTGGAGGTTTCGAAGCAAACTGAATATTTTCCATAGCCCATTCGTGCGATGAGCGCACTTTGGAGTGTGTAAAGTACAACTAATAAGAGTTGCACAGCATACATGATACGAGAGTTGTGATTTTTTTCAGCCCTCATAATGAGTTGATGATGGTCATTGCACTTGCCAATGTCTATTTAATAACTTGCCTCGACCCTCATCATGTAAAACTTCCTTTCTGATAGGACCCGACTCTTTGGGAATAGACTCGTACCATTTACACATGTTTTGACTCTAACATCCCTTCTCGACTCCAAGGGCCAACCGGCCACTTGCTAACCTCGACCCCTCTGTTGTTCAGTACCTGGCCTCAGATGCTTTAACACACGAACCCTGAATCGACTAAGACTGACCCTTACTAAAAAGAGAAATGATGGCGCTAACAGCCGGCTCCAACGGGGATGCTATCCTCCGAGTGAGGTATCAAATAATAGCAGACCAGGTGCCTGATCATTGGGCTTTATTCGACTTTCAGACACTGAAACACGAAAAAAAAAACACAACCTAAACTTATTGACACAGCTTCTAACAAAATCAGCATAAACTCATGGCCTTCGCTTCGGGCTTCAATTTTATGCTGACACACTAACTCGAAAATGCCTATCTTGAAAACAAAATAAAATGACTATTTAGAATGACATGTGACTTAAACATAATTTATTGCACGAGATAGTTTTTGAGGAACCTGTCGTTTGCAGGACCCCAACCAATGCATTCTCCATTAGACTCTTCTAGAAAATAAGCGTTTTTCCCGCGATATGCATTAATTATGAATGGACCTATCCAAAGATGATCAAATTTGTTGTGCTTTCCTTTATCTTCGTTCCTCGCATCCCATTTCAGCACCAAATCCCCCATTAGAAAATCCTTCTTCTTAGAATGCTTATCGAATGTTTTCTTCATCCTTTCCTGGTGGAGTTGTGATCAATTGTACACTTGCTCCCTCATATGATGTGTGTGAATCAACTATATTATCCTCCTTTGGGCATCATATGGCTTGGCTTCCTACTCCTGCAACAAATTCCTGACGGGTAACCCCAGTGAGGTGGGGAAAACCGCATCTGTGACGTATACAATCTAGAATGGAGAGGTTGAGATGGACTTCTTGGTAGTTACCTTGTCTTCCCATAGCGCGTAAATAAGCTTTTTATTCCAGGCCTTCTTGTTGTCTTGTAGGAGTCTTTTGATGATCTTGGTCAAGCTTTTATTTGACGATTATGCTAACCTATTTCCCTGTGGGTAACACATTGTAGAATGTCCCAGGGTTATACTGTAATCCTGAAAAAACTTCTCCATGTTATTGGACTTGAATGTGGTCGCGTTATCTATTATGATATTGATAGGGCATCCAAATATCGACAAGATGTTTGTCTCCAGAAATTGAATGATGATTGTGTCAGTAGCATGCTTCATTGGAATTCCTTCTATCCATTTCTTGAAGTAATCTATGGCCGTGAGTATCCATCTGTGTTTCTTCGAGGATGGTGGATGGATATCCCCTATAAATTCGAAGCCCCATTGCATGAAAGGCGCTTCAATCGATATCGGCTTCAGTGGTAGGGGCTGCAACTTTATCCTTCCATCGAAAATCTAACACTCGTGGCAATTGGAAACTTCTTTGTAAATGTCTGTGAAGATGCTATGCAAATAATATCATGCTCTTAGGATTTTATGCACGGTGGTTTTCTAGTAGTGATGTACTTCGCAGTCACCTTTATGGAATTCCTCGATAGCTTCTTTCGCATCATTTTCCAGCAAACAACTCAGCAATATCCCTCTGGTATATTTCAAGTACAGTGAGTTATCCAAGATGCAGAACTTAACAACTTTGAGTTTTAAGAATCTGGCCTTGGTCTTAATTAAACCCGGAGGGGCTTGCAAATTACTCAACACATAGATGATGTTTGTATACCACGGTGAATCGACGAACTTTTGAGACACCTGTGCAGTTGTTTCTTCCTGAGGATTCTCTGACAGATCAACGATGAAGTTGATTCCCAAAACATCACAGTCTGAATGCACCATTAAATTTGCAAGGCCCTGACCCTTAATCAACTTCATGGGCTTGATTTCGAGGTCGTATTCCAGCATGGCCACTTTCCACTTACCTCTTCTTCCCTCAGGGTCAGACCGAGTCAAGATAGTTTTGACTCATTTGTTGGGCATGTAAGTGATAACGTGGGAGTGTAATATGTATGTTATGAACTCTTTTAAGGATTTTACTAATGTGTATGCTTGTTTCTCCATAATTTTGTACCTTAGTGGAGATTCCCTCAGCGTCCTGCTGAAATAGGCTATAGAATTCTCAAATTTCTGATTGTATTTATGTAACAACACATCGGCAATTGTATGCTCTGAGGCGAGTGAAAACAAGATGAAGTATTTCGTTAAGTCTGAGTTGGCCAGCATGGGATCTTTAGTCAGCACTACCTTGATATATTCAAATGATTTCCTGGCTTCCGGGTTCCACTTAATCTCGTTCCCCTTTTTGAGCATGCAGGTGATATGTTTTATAATTTTTTCCAGGTTCGGGATGAATCTTCTCAAGAAATTTACTTTTCCCGGGAAGGATTGCACCTCCTTCTTACTGCACAGAGTGTCGATTTCCAGGATTCCTTCAACCCTACTAGGGTCTATCTTAATACCCTCCTTTGATATGATGTGCCCCAACATCGTCCCTTGTTGCATCCCAAAATGTGACTTTTTTGGATTCAATGATATGTCGAATTTCCTTCATTTCTGAAAGACCTTCTTCAAATGATCGAGGTGTTGTTCGTCAGAGTCAGAGTACATTGTGATGTCATCCAGATAGATCACGATAAACTTGTCCTTTTCGTCAACAAATTTTATGTCCATCACCCTCTATAAGGTAGCTCCGATTTTCATCAGGCCGAAAGGCATCTTAGCATACATGAACATTCCCCATGGTGTCGTAAAAGTTGTATTTTCCTTGTCATTCGGGTGTACCATGATCTGATTATAACCTGAAAAGTCATCTAGCATGGACATCTTCTACGACCCCACTACCTTTTGTAGAATATAGTCCATTTAAGGGAGCAGATAATGGTCCTTGAGGGACACTTTGTTCAAGTTTCAAAAATCCACACACAATCTTATTTCGCTGCTCTTTTTTCTTACAGGCACCAAGTTGGCAACCCATTTTGAAAACCTCAAAGAAACGATAATTTTAGCTTCGAACAATTTCTTTACCTCCTTTTAGATTAGCAGCAATAACAAGGGATTTATCCATCTCATCTTTTGTTTGAAAGGCCTCTGGTGGAAAATTTTATGGACGTTAAAATGCCCTTCAAAATCTCAAATTTTTGTGTGGTTGGCCCTTAAAAAAAAGGCACTTACTTGAGATAACTTAGAAAAAAGAGGTAATCAAGGCCCTATATGATGCATTTTGTGTAAATAATTTGATGAGTCGATAGTTCATGTGTTCATGTTTTGTTCTTTTACTCTTTAGGTGTGGAAATAATTAGAGGCTATTATAGGCTTAAGGGAGGTCTAGGGGGGACTCTCAATAGATGAAAGTTTGCACTACTAATGCAATAATCCTATTGTCAAAAATTCTAAATCTCTTCCATTTATTGTTGGGTAGGGAATTTGGCTAGCTTGTAATGCTTAGATTTTTTAATGTATATTTGTTCCACCAATTAAATGTGATGTTTAGAGCATGTCCACTCTCGAAGGTTTTGAGAAACCTACCAAAGAGAAGCCACAAAGACATATTACAGTGGAACAACTTGACAAAAGTGGTTCATGGGCTTATTTGATGGGGATTTCCAAGGTTATCCTCCACGATGTGGCACATGAGGTTTTATTTTCTTCTATGATGATGATTTCATAAATTTTAAAGCTAGTTTGGGTGGGGGAACCAATAATATTGCAGAAATTATGGCTTTAAAGTTGGTGCTAATGTTAGCTACTAAACAAATATGCTCACATTCTTCAAATTTTTGGTGACTCCCTAGTTTGTATTAATTGGATGAATGGGGTAAACACTTTGGACAACTACATATTGAGGCTCATATTTCATGAGGTTTAGATTGCTTGATCAACCTTTAATACTATTTATTTTCATCATGTGTGCAAAGAAAGGAATGTGGATGTTAATTTGGTCTTTCAAAAGTTGGATTGCATTTAGATGTCGGAATTTGGTTCTATTAGCAACAGAAGTCACTCCTGGATTGCAGCAGGAGCAGAGCTCAACGCCCATCAGTTTATGTCATGATTTGTTTATAAAAGGGGTGATCAAAAGGAAGTTAACTCAAAACAATGTTGTTTTAACTCCGAAACTAGGCCGGATTGCAGCAGGAGCAGAGCCCGACGCCCATCAGTTTATGTCACGATTTGTTTATAAAAAGGGGTGATCGAATGGAAGTTAACTCAAAACAATGTTGTTCTAACTCTGAAACTAGGCCAGGCATGCATGGGCAAGTGAGGTCTTAGATAAACTTTAGACAGTGAATTGTACTAAGGGTGAGTAGGGGGAAGACTTGTATAAGAGAACTGCAAAGGTCTGTCGTAAACATCAGGTTTCTAACAGACTGTAGGAGAAAACATCTAAACGCAAGATCTTCTTACATTCAAACGCAGAAAATTGGAGAATACAACAATGCAACAATAAATCCTTTATCGTAACATAATTGCAATAATTCATGTGAATCAGTCAATCATGAACTCCCTCAGTATGAGATGAAAACTTATAGATGGGGTAGGAAAATTGTTTGTCATTAAACAAGAAATCTTACATACATATGCATAACCAGAGAACTAGAGTGGTTGTTAAAACTTTACAATTGGGAGCTTCGATCTACCATCGATGCTTACAAAAACGGTGAAAATGCCTTCATATACTAAAAAAAACAACAGCAGCAAAAACAAGACGCTGCATTAAAACATTGTGTTAACATGTCTTCTGATAGTCTGCGCATGCAGACTCTGGCCGATCGTGCACCTATGAAAGACGCTATCAGATTTCGGACTATCCTGCTGCAGATGAATCGACCAGCTTTAGTCCTTTGCTGGACATTCTATTTATGGCGAAGACGATGTCTAACCGCTTCCAACAACTGCAATAACTGCCCTCTTGGGATCAGGAACGGTTCTAGTCAACTCTGCGTTTTGGGAACATGGAGGTCTTCTCGAGGGGCCACCTGGACCAGCCGAATGTTTCACGGGATGAGAGGTGGAAGATGTGGCATGCTTGACAAGGATGTTGTAGGTGTAAGTATGGTGAAGGTGAGGTGGGAGGAAAAGGGGTGCTTTCATGGAAGTGATACAAGGATAGGAGACAACGAATGGAGAGAGGTGTTGGGAAGTGATACGGGGACAGGAGACAACGAATGGAGGGAGGTGTTGAGGTAGAGGTGACTGGGCGAAAGGGACACATGGCAGGCGGTGAGGACTTGGGACCAGTATATTTGTGCCATGTATAGATAAGGGGCCCGCTAGAGTGAAATTCCATTTCGGACCCCCCCCACCTCCATTAAAGGAAGAACCGATGGGGGGGTCCGGAATTCAATACAGACTGTAGATCTAGGCGCCGAGACTTGAGTCGTCCAAATGCACGCATACATTATCTCCGATTCCAGACCCCCCCCCCCCTCTCGTTAAAGCCAGAATGACGGAGGGGGTGCAGAATTGGACCTTGTCCGTGAATTTGAGTGCCTGGATCACAACCGTCCAGATATGCGCCCTCTTTAAATTAAATGTGCCCGAGCCTCGCTGATGGATGAACGACTGAGATGACCTCGGTGCTTTCATCATGAAAATCCCAAAGGGCCCCACTCGTGGCTCAGCTATTGCGCTGTGTGTCCTTCAGATGGACGGTCCTGATTCTTTCAGGATTTCTGGCACCGGGGGTTCACGATGCAATTTTCCTCAAAATCACGATTGACCAAACCGCGAAAGCACGGATGTAAGCCACATGTCCTCCAGAGGAATGGTCGATATGGTATTTGATGTTAGAAGAGGGTTGCCTCCATTACCAGGCTCGCTTGACGTGACCAGGTGCTAGGATCATAGGCTTAGCTTCAAAGGTGCTTATCGACATTTCGAGGTTCGGGGTTTTGAGATGTAGAACGGTGTGAAAACCCTCACCCTTCGAACTCCCGAATGTCGAAATGTCGACGTGACTAGATCTCGCGCCACGCGTCCTTTGGATGGACGACTGATATCCTTTCTTGCATGCAATATAGATGCTTCCCATCATGCTAATCCTGGTGCAACTCTGCTAACCGCGATTTCCCGCCGACCGTCGATCTGCTTCTATGGATGAACCTGGGTCGTTGACAACATAATTTTGCTCGTTTACTTGCTTGGAAGCCTGAAACGAGATTTTTTCGTGTTGTGCTTGGGTGCTTCTCATGCAACTTGCAGACCTGAATATTCTTGTGCCCAAGACAAGAATTGTTGTTAACATTAGGCTCCATGGGGGATAGAGTCGTCCCTGTGATGCTCTAAGAACTCATTCTGCAACTTCAGTGTCTTGTTGTTGGGTTATGGAGTCAATCTCAAAACATCCCACTTCTGAAAATATAGGTCGAAAATTAAAGCAAAGCAAACAAAGCTACATGCTCAAAGTAGCTTATTTATATACAATCCTAATGCTAATAAAATATTTTACATGGGGCTAGGTGAAAGTAGACTTCCACCATAGCCATTCAAGCAACTTCCTGGATAGAAGCTCCTTCCTTCTATCGATGATCAGCAGAACAGCTACACTCTTCAACTTCTCCTCACAGGTTGAAGTTGATATGAAATATCGTGGCTCCAAGGCATAAAGTACATGCCACTCCATGTATTCACTGACAGGTTCATATAATGAGTGGCGAATTTCGGAAAATTGGCGATAGGCAGCCTCCGTTGCTATGCATTTTTTCCCATGTGGCTGAATATCTCTGACAAGCATAGGTGAGTGGACATCTGTCGTAGGGTCACTGATCTCGGGCAGTGGCTGCTCATTGACTGGCTCTGGATAGAAAAAGAAATGTGCGCTTAGATGCTCTTCTGGTTCTTCCTCGTCTTCTTCATGCACTTCCCCATCTTGTAAAAAGAGAACGGTCTCCCAATCCTTCCTTTCAATCCAAAATGTAAATACATCATGGGAAATATCGTGAAGGAAGAAAGAACAATCCTCTTCCACAATGGCTTCTTCTTTTAATTCTGATACAGCAGGCTCATCAGGGGCAGATACTAATGCATCTAAGAAATCTTTGATAATCTCTTCAAAAGAGATTCTTAGATCATCTGCCTCGAACACTGGAAAATCCTCTTCGTTGCCATCAGATTCCAATTTTGCACATTGGGTAGTGAGAGATTTCGCCTGCTCTATCAGTTCACTCAGAGCATATTCTTCCACCAGTCTTCTATCCTTACATCCCTCATCATCACAGCCTCCATCAGACATAATCACATCTGGGAGGATTTCTTCTTCTTGGCTCTCCCATGGGTCAGATTCATAATGACCATAAACAGGACCCGTGGGAAAGCTTTTTTCATAATCACCCTCAGTAGAGCTGCTAAGGGCATCTGCTTCAAAGGATGGGAAATCCTCAGCACATTGTTCAACTTCCCACCTATCAAGTCTGGCAGTGATAGATTTTATCAGTTCCATAACTCCGCCTGAAGCATCTTCTTCCTCCCTGGGATCTTCATAATTATCCATTGTAGAGATACCAAAATCATCTTCTTCAAAGGGTGGAAAATCCTCTGCACATCGCTCAGCTTCCCACCTGTCTAGTCTGGTAGCGATAGATTTTACCAGCTCCATAACTCCGCCCGAAGCAGATGAATGGGGAGGAGAAAGGACTGATTTCTGATCCAGGTCATCAGGATCATCCTCATAGCCTACATAAGAGACAGATCTATCTTGTATACATTTGTTGTAGTATCCCTCAAAACAGTTATGAAAAATCAACTCAGAGGGATAAAGCTCCTGACAATAGGCAGTGAAAGTTGCATGGAATTCACTGAGTGAAGAAATTCTAGCAGGGGGTAAAGAATAATACCATTTACGAGCATCCCCTGCTAACGAGAACATGGACATTTTCAGTAATACATCCTCATGATGTATTTCCCACTGATGCATGAGTTCATGAAACTCACTGAGGTGTTGAGCAGGGTTGTCCTCTTCACATTTTCCAAATATGGGCAAATAATCGCCCCATTCATTCGGAGAAGGGACAACATTAGGAAAACCAGGAATAGCAGAAAAAATAAGAGAAAACCTTCGAGCTAATATTTTCTCCATTCCGAACCAGTGGAGTCGCCAATCGATCCTTGAATCATAAAGTTGCTAGGTGAAAGATGCATAGCTTCAAATGTGCCTGGTCCTTGTTCACCATCAAAGGCCAGATCTTACGTTGTTTTTACCCCAGGAAGATTCCCAGGCTGAGAAAGAAGCTGTTGAAACCTTCTTGAGAAATATCCTTTGGGTCGGCTTTCAGGTGTGCTAATAGTAGCCACAGCTGAAACAGTGATGTGGAAACCTTGGATTCGCCCCAGTGGAGTCGCCAGGTGCACAGTAGTAATTTGTAAGGGCTCTGATGCCTAATGCACCTTCAAAATCAGAGGCTCAATGTCATTCTACCCAGCGAAAATCTTCAATTTTGTCCCCGACAACGACGCCTAGAAATGTTAGCGACGGACGTCACTCCTGGATTGCAGCAGGAGCAGATCTCGACGCCCATCAGTTTATGTCACGATTTGTTAATAAAAAGGGGTGATCGAATGGAAGTTAACTCAAAACAATGTTGTTCTAACTCCGAAACTAGGCCAGGCATGCATGGGCAAGTGAGGTCTTAGATAAACTTCAGACAGTGAGTTGTAGTAAGGGTGAGTAGGGGGAAGACATGTATAAGAGAACTGCAAAGGTCTGTCGTAAACATCAGGTTTCTAACAGACTGCAGGAGAAAACATCTAAACGCAAGATCTTCTTACATTCAAACGCAGAAAACTGGAGAATACAACAATGCAACAATAAATCCTTTATCGTAACATAATTGCAATAATTCATGTGAATCATTCAATCATGAACCCCCTCAGTATGAGATGAAAACTAGATGGGGTAGGAAAACTGTTTGTCATTAAACAATAAATCTTACATACAGATGCATAACCAGAGAACTAGAGTGTATGTTAAAACTTTACAATCGGGAGCTTCGCTCTACCATCGATGCTTACAAAAATGGAGAAAACGCCTTCATATACTCAAAAAAACAACAGCAACAAAAACAAGACGCTGCATTAAAACATTGCGTCTGCATTTCTTCTGATAGTCTGTGCATGCAGACTCTGGCTGATCATGCACCTATGACAGACGCTATCGGATTTTGGACTTTCCTGCTGTAGACGAATCGACCAGCTTTAGTCCTTTGCTGGACTTTCCATTTAAGGCGGAGACGATGTCTAACCACTTCCAACAACTGCAATAACTACCCTCTTGGGATCAGGAACGGTTCTGGTCAACTCTACCTTTTGGCGACATGGAGGTCTTCTCGAGGGGCCACCTGGACTAGCCGAACGTTTCACGGGATGAGAGGTGGAAGATGTGGCATGCTTGACAAGGATGTTGTAGGTGCCAGTATGGTGAAGGTAAGGTGGGGGGGGGAAAGGGGTGCTTTTGTGGAAGTGATACGGGAACAGGAGACAGCGAATGGAGGGAGGTGTTGAGGTAGATATGACTGGGCGAAAGGGACACATGGTAGGCGGTGAGGACTTGGGACCAGTATATTCGTGCCATGTACAGATAGGGGGGCCCGCT
>SNQJ01S0024064.1:103466-130668 GCA_010110895.2 Picea sitchensis
GATGGGGGGGTCCAGAATTCAATACATACCGTAGATCTAAGCGCCGAGACTTGGGTCGTCCAGATGCACGCATACATTATCTTTGATTCCAGACCCCCCCCCCTCTCGTTAAAGCCAGAATGATGGAGGGGGTGCGGAATTGGACCTTGTCCGTGAATTTGAATGCCTGGATCACGACCGTCTAGATCTCCGCCCTATTTAAATTAAATGTGCCTGAGCCTCACTGATGGATGAACGACTGAGATGACCTCGGCGCTTTCATCATGAAAATCTCAAAGGGCCCCACTCGTGGCTCAGCTATTGCGTCGTGTGTCCTTCAGATGGACGGTCCCAATTCTTTCGGGATTTCTAGCACCAGGGGTTCACAATGCAATTTTCCTCAAAATCTTGATTGACCAAACCGCAAAAGCACGGATGTACGTCGTGTGTCCTCCAGAGGAACGGTCGAGATGGTATTTGATGTTAGAAGAGGGTTTCCTCCATTACCATGCTCGCTTGATGTGACCGTGTGCTAGGACCATAGGCTTAGCTTCAAAGGCGCTTATCGGTGTTTCGAGATTCGGGGTTTCGAGATGTAGAACGGCGTGAAAACCCTCACCCTTCGAATTCCCGAATGTCGAAATGCCGACGTGACTAGATCTCACGCCACGCGTCCTTTGGATGGACGACTGATATCCTTTCTTGCATGCAATATAGACGCTTCCCATCGCACTAATCTCAGTGCAACTCCGCTAACCGTGATTTCCCGCCGACCGTCGATCTGCTTCTATGGATGAATCTGGGTCATTGACAGCATAATTTTGCTCGTTTACTTACTTGGAAGCCTGAAACGAGATTTTTTCGTGCTGTTCTTGGGCGCTTCTCGTGCAACTTGCAGACCTGAATATTCTTGTGCCCAAGACAAGAATTGTTGTTAACAGGTTCATTTGGGAATAAGTGGATGGTCAATCCACTGAATAGTATCATGTCCCTTTTATCTAGTGCCTCTGTTGTATTATACAATCCATCCTATATGTATAATTATAAGGATTTTATATTGGATGTCTTCTAAATGGTGCTTTATGGTGATCCACATGGATCTTGTTGTACATTTTTTATATTGTTTTAGACTCTTTTTTGAGATATTTGATGGAGTAGGTATTATATGACATACTTTTTTTATCGTAAGGGGACTTTTGGAAATGAGATATCACATCTACGAAATGTAATTTTGTTATGTTCCAAGTAAAAAAAGTAATATTATATGTTATCCAAATATAGATACAAACAAAAATAAAAGTAATTCCATAGATATGAAAGATAAGGACTTGATATGTACACATAATATAAAAATTGTGATATCAAGAGATAAAAAGAAAGATACTAGATTTGCACGTAAATGGAAATATTATAATATCATATTTATATAAAAATATTGTTACACTGCAAATGTAAATATCTTAATAATAATCAAAATTGTCATATCCATATATCCATAAGTTGTGAGTTCTATAGAGTTGAGTGAGACTACAACCAGTGTAGATTCATATTAAATGGTAAAAAAAATGACACTTTTAGGGATTTGATCATTCTCAACACTTGATATATATGGGTTAAGATAGATCTACTTAGATGTTATAAAAAACAAGGACATGAGCAGACTCAAACACTGTCAATGTATAAATCTCCAAGACTAAGTGCAGATGTTGCTAGTAGACAAATATTTTGAAGGTGAAGAATAATTATAATGAGAATACGTGAGTCACATAAGACAACACAACAAGCCCTATACCTACAAATATATCATATAAAGGAGGAAAAAGAGCATAATGTGAGCATTATAGAAGACCAGTATGCAATCTTTACAAAAATCCTAACACACATGAACATATCAAAATTTGAGTGATACGGTTAGCAAAAAGTAGTTTTTGAGGGTTTATCATGAATTTTGAGAGACAACGGGATTTTCTTAGACCAATATTCAGAGCCCAACCTTCTTAAAATTCACAAACTTAGAGATAGTCATATGCCACTGATATTCCTGGGGAATAGATCTAATGTCAGTGGGAACTATTTATGGAAAAAACATGCCTTGTTACCTTTGAGACTAAATTCAACCACTTCAATGAAGCTCGATATTGTAGTGAGTAATAAGCACCTAGTTGTATAGCATTTAATGCTCTATGCTAGGGTGTACATCATTGGATATAAATTTACTTTAGATCCAATGGTATATAGGCTAGCATTCAAAATATTAAATGTTGTACAATTGAGTACTTATTTCTCACTTGATCTTACATCCCACACTAGAAGGAGAGGACATAGTCATTTGGGTATAGCCACATGATACATGGTAAGCCTATTTTATAAAAAAATTGGCATGTACTTACCAAAGTATTTTGAAGAGAGGTTTTATTATATGTTTTATGAACATAATATGTTTTAGTGAGGGGGGCATCACTTTTGAAAAGGTGGGTATTAACGTTCAAGGGAGGTGCATGATTTAACTTCCCCCTATTCATATAACATTTGAAAAGGGAAAACATTTTGTTTAAAAGAGGGGACATTAGTTTAAGACCTAGTTACTAGGTCTTATTAACAAGTGTTTTGTGGGGGCTCTCTCACTTTGTGTGCCCCAATGACATACTATGGGTGTTATTAACAAGTATCATAAATTGAAGATGGAATATGATCGTATTTTCTCTAGGGTGGATGAGAAGGGAAATATGATCAAGGGCTTGCATGCATGACCTCAATAGGGACTTGGTTTAGGAAGTCACCAAGTTAAGAAGAAATAAAGGTAATTTGAAAGATTGTGTCAATAAGTTAAAAAGACTTATTTTTAAGAAGTATATTGACCTTGTTGAGAGCTTGATACTGCATATAAATGATCTAGATTATTTCAATGAAGAGATTTGTCAAGATCTCATGAGTGAGTATAGTAATACAAAATAACTACTTGATGCTTTGGAAGAAGAAGTTAAATGGATTTGCCAACAACGTATTGATGACAATGATGTTTCTAATGATACTTTTGAAGATATTTATGGTAGTGATGATGCATGTAAGAAGGATGATAATGTTGATGTGTCTTCTTCACATTCTTTGTTGGCTACTAATGAACTAGTTTCTCTTTCATTTGAGGAACACACTAGAGGTATTGGGCCATGGTTGTTGTGCCATATGGGATATACATGTGGTGGGAATAGGAAGAGTGGATAGGGTATCATTGTTCCAATTGATCCTGATATGAGATAGATTAGAGTAGGACTTGGATAAGGTGACACTTCATTTCCAAATGGAGTACATTCTACCTATAATTTGCATGAATGTTATTTTGTATCCCCTGTTGTTTTGTTTGTCACTAAAGTTCATTCCACTGACTTACAGTGATCATAACCTGCACTGGCTATTGATTTGGTTGATAATAGTATGCCTAAGTTGGAGACAAATGACAACATTGTTGATTTGCAGGGACACCTTGCACCTTTAGTTGAGAAGGAATAACATCCCACACCTTCTATTAAGTAGGAATAAGACTATTTCCCATATTGACATCATCATCATAGAGACATGGGGAATTCATCCAAGATTCAAAAATATTGGTATGGTGGCAGTGATGCTTACGAAGCTTCGCAAAAGTGGCATAAGAGGAAGAATTTTGGACTAGTGTTGACTACTAGGATTGATTGTGGTTGGACTAATGATTGGTCATGAAAACATTTGAGTAAGTGCTTGAGGACTTCATACAAATGTGTATCATTGATTGTACAATAATTTTTATCATTGTTAACCGATTGATTCATTCATTTGTGTCATAATCATTGCTAGATTGTTTTGTTGCATAGTGTTGTTGGCATGTGAGCATGTAGGACAATTTTGATTAGAGGCCTTGTATGTGAGCCTTATTAACTGTTGTAATCCCCCATGTTGTGTTTAAGGGTGGGATGTCATTGATCTTATTGTGATGTATAAACCCAACTTGATGTTGTTAAAGACCCACTGATGGTTTCAACCCGTTGAAAAAAAAAAATAATGCCATTATTGTAATAACCCCATGTTGATTCCCAGTGTAAATATACTTTTGTTATATAGGCTGGTGAGCCAGGATATTATAGGCCAAGTTCCTATGTGATTATTAGGCATGAGAGCCTAGATGTTAAAAGGCCAGTGAGCCTATTATTGTAATATGAAATCATTCATATTATTAATAAAATCCAACATTGTTGCAGACCAACCAGACAAAAAGATTACAGGGGGCTAAACTCCACTAGAAAGGGAAAGGGGGTCTAAGAGTCTAGTAAAAAGGGCTAAGCTAAGGGGGATTAAGCCCAATGGAATATTGTATTAATATCCCTTAAATCCAAAGTTATGGATATAAATATATCATAATTTCTAAGGATGGGGAAACATGTCACCCAAGTGGGGACAAGCTAGTTCCCAACGTGACAAGTGTTAAGTTGGTAACATGAATACTTAAAGTGGAATTTTAGTACATTTTCCTATTATTCACCCATTGTTCCATCAATTTATCTTATCCTCCATACACACTCTACAATCATGAGCCATAATGGAATTTGGAAGCTGGGAAGCAGTTTCTGGGTAAAATTGAGCTGAAGAGACGGGTTGTCAAGCCCATGTGCTACTAAAGAAGTGGGTTGGCAAGCTCGTGAAAATCCTCTCTAGCTAAGAGAACTACTAGGAATTGATTCCCAATGTGCTAAGCTACAGCTACAGGGTTCTGAGACTTCATGTCTGTCATATTGCTAAAGCCTCAAAGGGAAGTGGGTGGTCGAAGGACTGTTGAGCAGAGAAGGGGCACACTTCCTAGGGTGGGACATTCATGTGGAGAATGAGAGACTGTAGGTTGTTTTCCATATTTGACACCTTAGTCTGAGAATTTGACTATAGGAAAACCTTAGCCTTGATTAGGATTCATTTTCCCCAGTGGAGTGTTAGCCCCAGCTCAGGGGTGACCCACTACTGACAGTTATGAGCAGGGTGGTCTATGGCTAGGAGGAACGTAGAAGGTATGCATGAAGTTGGTGTTTTGTTCATAATATAAGTGTCTTTCATGTGCTCAATTTAATTATTGTGTGTAATTATGAGTTTATGTTATGGAATTTATGTTATAATTGTGTTTACGAATTATTATTGTTAGCTTGCATAACCTTGTTCATATGCATAACTTTATTTATTAAATTTATTGCTATCCAAGGTTGAAATTGTAAGTGGCATAGCCCAACTTGGAGCTGGGGATACTAAAAAGTGGTATCATAGCTCCAGTTTCAAAATTGATCCTACATGGTTCAATTAGAAGAGTGGAGAAGTGAAATTTGCAGATTATGCAGGCAAATTGTTTGGCGGAGTGCCAAAAAGGGATGTCTGCAACTTGTTTGCCAAAATTACTGTAGTGAAATTGTGGAAATTTCACGAGCATTTTGAGGGGAATTAACCATGGATTGGAAATTCCCAAATTTTAATTGCAAAATGAACAAATTTGGGCCTACAGACAGTTGAATTTCAAATTTACAGTGCAACAATGGCGGTAATTGTAAAAAATTCCCAATTTGTGAATAATTTTTAATGAGATTCATACCCATGAATATCAACCAATGGTGAACATGAGAAATTGATTTCTATAGTGGTTGAATTGGAATTTATTGGGATGATATGGCTGAAATTTTGAAAGTTGCAAAGAGACCATGGTAAAATTAGGAGAAATTGAGCAAAAGCCCCAGTTTTCGTAGAGGAATTCATGATGAATTTGATGTGAAAGAGTTGAATTTTAAGAGTGGGGATCATCGTCCAATAAAAGTGGCATGTAACTTCATGCACCCATATGAGTGGGTGTAGGATGAGGCATGCCCATCCCCGCGATCCAATACAAAGGCACCATATGGCAACCAATGATCGGTGGGGCCTGAAATATACAATGTGTGCACCGTGGAGGTAAGGAAGAGAAGGAAGGAGGTAAGGGTTGAAAGGGAAAGTCCATGGTGGTCGGAAACTGACAAGGAACCACCTCAAAGTGACAAGTGGACTCGTAATTCCATGTCAACATCTCAATCAGCATAATTCAGCCAAATTTCACAGAGAAGAATAAAATCTACCAGGAAATTAAGGTGTTTTCCAAGTCATGTTTTTTAAGGCCATTTTCAGAGGCCTAAACAACATTTTTAGGAAATAAAAATCGTATTGCATATCAAATAAAATAACTCGGAGAGAGATTTCTAATAGTGTAAATCGTTCGTCAAATGGAGATTGTATGAGGGAGTTACAGGCTAAATAGTGGAGGTAAATTTTAAGACCCAATTAACTTTTGAGTGTCAAAACTTCTTGCTCCAGAATCTGATTGGGGCAAATGAGTATTCCATGGAAATATCTTGAACCATAGACAACATCCATCGAGTCAAAATAGAAATCTAGGCACATAAATGCACAAGAGGAGGTAGAAGGTACATGTAGCTTTCCAGACTAAAAAGATATATTGGCCTTAAACTTCAACAGGTTGTATCTGGCAACCCGGAGTCCAGATGAAGGTGAAAATTGGCTAGAATGATAAAAATATGATCATGAAGGAACCTGTTTGAGATCCTATCAAAACTCCAGAGGATCAGGTGTAAATATTCATGCACACAATTAAAAATTACACCTAGTTAAAGGGTGTGCAGAAGTAGAAACTGAGTAATGGTTAAATGGTGATAACTTTTTGCTCAAAACTCATAATTAAGCAAGAAAGTAGTCATTGGAAAGGTACTGGATAGAAGAATTCAATTATACACTCATAAATATGAATTAAATATCACAATTCATAGGAAGACAGAAAGAATATTTCTGGTGACCATAAAGGGGCAAAATTGTGCATATGTTACCAGAATTGTATATTATGGTTTTAGCTAATAAATGTTGTTGTATGTTTATTTTCAGATGTTATGATTATAATTAAAAGAGAGAAAGTGATAGAGATGAATTTAGATAAGAGGATAAAGGCAGGGACATTTCTTCAAGATGTACATTGATTGCTTGAGAAAGTTATCAGCTGAAGACATCTAGACTTGGTGTGCAATGTGGAAGAATTCCCATGGAACTTTGATCTAGAAAAGGATCTCCAGATAACAAATAAGCATATCAATTGTAGGTTCTAAGTAATAAACCCCATCTATAGTTCATGATAATGCATGTGCAATGGGAAAAAATGGAGATGCAAAGCATAGGTTCATGAAAGGTGGGTTAGACAATGGGTAAAAGAATTTGAGCTTTGGTTAAAGATGAGAAGAGACACTCAAGGAGAGAGTGTTGTGTCAAATATTCCTCACAAGAAGATCAAAAGCCATGAATGAATAATATCGATATTTGAATCTGGGTACAACCATGAAAACTTGGGAATACAAGAAGATAAATTTATTTGTAATGGAATTCACTGCAAGAAAGCCACTCATACTAATCAAAGTGCTCAATGGAATCAAGGTGAAAAAGAATATCATTTAAGTGGAGGAAGTAGTTGTTAAGTACCAAAAATATGAATACAAAATACACTAGAATAGATCCAAGAAGAATATATGAAAACCACACTTATAAGAAAACTCTTAAGGTAGGGCAACACCATACAATGGATCCTATTATGGAAGGGATCCTCTCCTGTTCACTTGCCTCTTTGATGGATTCCTCCTATTGAGCTACTGCTCCAAATACAATAATTCTCTTCATATTCCATTACATTGCTTGAACCCCTTTATATAGTGCTACCAACCACCTAAGAACATTCTAGAGGAGAAATTTTCTAGAAGTATAACCTTCTAGTAAGTCCTCTTACATTTATTATATCTAACTACCATAGTGGGCCTTATTTAATACTATAGTAGACTTAGCCCACCTTACATTGAATGGATTCCACTATTATCACTATGGTCCCTCTAGGACCCCCACTACCTCTCTAGCTACCTAACATTACATCCCTCTTATGAAAGTGTTTCTCTCAATGCTTGCTATGAGGGTGTACAACCATATACCAGGGTCTCATGGATAAGTGTGGACCATAGTTCGGAAGTAGACTAGAGAACCAGGGTCCCATGTAGGAATGTGAGCCACCATGCTGAAGTAGTCCAATCGCCATTGTAAATTGGGGTCCCATGTCCAAGTGCTCATGTGAACTCCACGTTGAAGATATCGAAACACCATAGCCAACTGAAAATGATTCTCCAAAGAGAGACATTGGTCAAGTGGATCAAAATATGTAGAACTGGCAAAAAATTCATCCACTACTACTGGAGAATAATAAAAATGAAGAAGTGTGTGCATAGAAATCTCTTGTCTTCTCTCTAGGATGTGCTCTACAAAAGGTGGAGTAGAGTCATCAAATAGAAGATGAAAATGGTTTTCATTCCAGAACTGAAAACTATCCATATACCAATCATAACAAGCATCCTCAAAATTATGCCAAGCATCTGCTTCTCAATTATATTCATCCATGGTGTCCTGTATAATGTATCTCTCTTGCATTGCAAGTGTGATCGCTTGAAGATTTTGAGCACATGTCTCACGTGCTTCAATCTTTCGTCTAATTTCCATGAGAAGTAAAACATCCATTGGAAATACCACATATAATATACCAAAATAAATATCTTAAAATTATCTATCCAATGGAACTGATCTGGTAGCAATCTGAGCACACTATGAAAAATGATGAGTTGTGCAGTGTCGTCGTCGTCACGAAAAACCCCAAAAAATGACTAATTTTAAATCAACGATATCTTCACTATCGAAGCTCCGATTTAGGTGATTTTTTTTTTAAGTCAACTATTTTTGAAAGAGGAACTCAGATGTGTAATTTTTTTATAGCAAATTCATCCTTCCGGTTCTATAGAAAAAAAAAAAATCATGTCATCGTCCGCAGAAAAAAAACCATGAAAAAATTGCAGATTTTAAAATGTCGATATCTTGACTTCCCAGACTCTGTTTCGGATGATATATTTTTTTAAATTGGGTTTTTTTATGAGAGGAACTCATATATACAACCCGTCTCTACAAATTTTGCACATAAATGTACAAAAAATGTCCAGAATGTCGCGTCCCTCTTTTTCTTCTCTGAAAAAAACTGTAAAAAAAACAAAAATTGCCCACACTTTTTTCCAAGGAAAATGCTCTGATACCACTTATTAAGTACCAAAGATATTAATAAAAAATACACCAGAATATATCCAAGAAGAATATATGAAAACCACACTTTATTATAAGAAAACCCTTGAGGTAGGGCAATACCATACAATGGATCCTATTATGCAAGGGATCCTCTCTTGTTCACTTGCTTCTTCGAGGGGGCTTCCTCCAATTGAGCTACCACTCCAAATAAAATAATTATCTTCATATCTCATTACATTGCCTAAAACCCTTTATATAGTGCTACCAACCACCTAATAACATTCTAGAGGAGGAACTTTCTAGAAGTACAACATTCTAGTAAGTCATCTTACATTTATTATATCTAACTACCATAGTGGGCCTTATTTAATACTATAGTGGACATAGTCCACCTTACATTGAATGGCCTCCACTATTATCACTATGGACCCTCTGGGACCCCCACTACCTCTCTAGCTACCTAACAGTAGTGAAATAGTATTAACTCCAAAGGAAGCCAATATAGAGATAAGGTAGTATAGTGTGGGTGTATCTTCTCTAAAAAGATTGACATGCTAAAATGTTATTTTTCTAATAAAGAGAAACAGAGGGTATACTTGGAGACAAGGGAAACATCTACAAGGATCAGGCATATAGTTGTGAGGTTAATACACCCATTATTGTTATTAGAGTAGTGCATTGGAAGCATGATATGAAAGCTAGAACTACAAGGGTGAAGTAAGGAAGAACACATGTGTGCTCAAGAGTACCAACTGATGCATAAGCAATGCATTATGTACAGATTAGATCTAGAAGAAATCCAGCCAGGTTTCAAAGAAGGGTTTTTCCATAAAGGGAAGAAATATTCTAGGATGGAGTCAAGTCCTTAAACACCTTAAGATAATGGAAGAAGAGATCATGGGGTGGATGTAAAGCTACTAGGTGTGCATGACAACACTCCATGAGGGATGACAACAATAGAAGAGGATTTTCTATGCATTTCAAAAGTGACGAAGGTATTTCCCCAGTAGCATGGATATATCAAGTCAAGAGGAACATAAACAGGAAAATGAAGTTCATGAAGGGAAATCAATAAGGAACCATGAAGAATCAAATGGTTCTATGCTTGGTATAGGATGCAAAGGAGATAGTACCTAAAAAGGAATCCATCTCAAGTGAAAAACAGCCATGGGTGGGATTCTAGGAGGTTGGAAGTATCACTGGAATCTATGATGGAAAGTAAAAGTAGTGTCAACTACTTCAAGTTAATCTCTAAGAAGCTAGAAGAGAAAGCATTTGGGAAGCATTGCAACATGTTGGAAATTGACTATGCAAGTCAAGTTTGAGGCTAGGTGGTTAAGAAAATAGAAGGGAATGTGCAAGAACCGACAAGTATTGAAGTGTCCAGTCAAGGAAAGGATGGAGTAGTACGGTTCCAAAAAGTAAATGGATATTGAAGATCCAAATGCTATAAAACAACATGATTGGAAATAAAATTTAATCATGTATGTTTTGGCTTTGATGGATCCAGGAAATAGATGAATGTTGAAGATTAATATCAACATAGTACAAGGCTGAAAATTATAAAGTGACCAAGATTGGTTGGGCTGGAAAAGTGCTCGGCACAAAAATAATCATGTGTATTTATTACAATGAGAATTAAGGATAACCAGTAAAAACAAAGAAAGCGGTACATGATGGAAAAGGGGTGTCTACAATTGTTGTAGCAACAAATATGATGTGGCTTGTTGGACAACCATACATAGCCCAGAAAATTGGAATGAAAATGCATTTATGGCCATGCTAAGGATGCATTCTTAGTGTATATAAATGTGTATTAATGAATGTAGATTTGTTTATATATATAGGCATAATGGCGATTCTTGTGTAAGGAAAGAGGAAAGTGATTGCATGATTGCAAGTGTTTCTAATGATGTTGCTCCATATAAAAGGAAGCAACATAAAGATGAAATGTTGCATAATAGGTTGGTGAAGGAGGCATCGGAGATCCTAGTTCTACCAACTAATTTGGTAGCATCGTATTTATTTAAAGACAACTATGCATGTATGAATTTTATGAATTTGTGTTGCATAATTTCTTAAAGGAATTTAGGTAAGAATTCCCTCAGCTAGATTTTATTTTATAAAATGACATTAGTGTCTAATTTGAATGCATTAATGGAAATAGGATACCACTAGGTGTGGAAAAGGCTGAAGGCATGTGATAATTATAGAAGTTGTTAGTTTTTTAATGCATACATGTGATATAATAGGATGTCATGAATTTGTTGGTTATGGGTTAATAACCAAAGCAATAAAAGGGCATGACTCTGTTACATGAATGAATGCTAGTACAACAAGTCATGTATGAGGACATGACATGGTTGTATATGGAAAGGCTTCAGGGCCACATAAGTATCCAAGGAAATTTCTTACTTATAGTTGATGTTTGGACTGCAACATTTTTGCTAACACTAAAGAGCACCATATAATTATAATTATATTCTTGGTATAGTGTTTGGGTTGGAAAGGAAGACATCCAAATGGTTAGATAGGTAATAGGAAGTGTATGGATGAGGTGTCAAGGCATTGGCCAGACCTTCTAATTTACCATGGTGGGATGCATGACTTAGAAAAAGGGCATTATGAAGCCAATGCAAGGGTACATTGAATAAATCATGAAAGTATGAAAGTGGTAAATTTCCACACTTGCATGATAAGATAGAATTGTGTATGCTTGAAGGAATCATTGAATGTATTTTATTTAATGCATGCATATATTGTATTTTATGGAAATGATTATGCTAACATATGAAATTGTGTGCTTAATACTAACTCATAAACTTGAGAACATTTCAAGAGTTGTTAGATAGTGCAACAAGACAGTTGCAAGTTAATGTAGTCACATGAAGATGGAATATAGGAATTCTCCGTCAAGGAAACAGAGTAATAATGGTTAGAGAAGGAAAATCATAATTGTTGAAAATACATGTGTAGGGAATGAAAATTTCATTCTGATTAATTAATGGATTGAAGTGATTAAATTGTTAAGTGCATACAATTTTCATATGACTTTATGAACTTTTGTAGTTATTGCAATAAAAGTATATCATACAGGAAATACTAACAATCTATTTTGTTGAATGCAAGATGGAAGTATTACCGAAAAAAAGTGGTTTCAAGTATGGAACTACTATAATCCATAATAAAGACTGATGTCTATTGCCGCAACAACTAAGAAAATATGAGGGAATCTCATACTTGGGAAAAAAAATGAATTTCCTTATGAAACAAATTTAAAATTCTAAATGAAATTGTTATGATGTTATCTCATGTTGATTGTGTATGTGTGATACATATGAGAAGATGGTTATTGAAGCTGGAATGCTTGGGAAGAAAGGCTATTGTTGGGACACTGGAGTCCTATGATTGCCAAAAATGCAGATCCTTAGTGGGAGGTATGTTAATGAGTTGGTGCTCTCCTTGTGTGTAAAATCCTTGGCAATATGGATCATTGAAGGAATGTGTAGTAGTGAAAGGATGCTCGAGCATGGAAGGGTGAGTGCAACAAGGAAGAGGCAGCTCAAGAATGTTACATTAAGATGAATTCATACATGAAGCGGCTCTATGGAATAGAGCAAAGGACTTTTAGTTGAAGTATGAAGACATGAATCTGGTGCTTGGAAGAATAGCACTAGAAGGATAACAAGCTTCAAAAGCAAAGGAAAGGAGCTTTTTGAAGAATTTTGGATTGTACATTGTATATAATGCACTAAGGATAGTGCATAAATAAGTGGGAGGGGAATGTAATACCCCCAGGTTGATCCCTAGTGTAAATATACTTTTGCTATATAGGTTGGTGAGCTAGGATATTATAGGCCAAGTTCATATGTGATTATTGGGTCGGAGAGCCTAGATGTTAAAAGGTCAGTTAGCCTATATTGCAATATATAATCATTCATATTACTAATAAAATCCATCACTGCTACAGACCAACTAGTCAAAACGAGTATGGGGGGATAAACTCCACTAGAAAGGGAAAAGGGGTCTAAGAGTCTAGGAAAAATGGCTAAGCTAAGGGGGATTAAGCCCAATGGAATATTATATTAATATTCCTTAAAGCCAAAATTATGGATATAAATATATCCTAAGTTCTAAGGATGGGGAAACATGTCACCCAAGTGGGGACAAGGTAGTTCCCAACATGACAAGTGTCAAGTTGGGAACATGCATACTTAAAGTGGAATTTTAGTACATTTTCCTATTATTCACCCATTATTCCATCAATCTATCTTATCCTCTATACACACTCTACAACCATGAACCATAGAGACATTTGGAAGTTGGGAAGTAGTTTATGGGTAAAACTTAGTTGAAGAGGTGAGTTTCCAGGCCTGTGTGTGATTGAAGAAGCGGGTTGACAGGTCTGTGAGCATTCTCTCTAGGTGAGATAAATAATGGTAATTGATTCCCAAGGTGCCAAGTTGCAGCTACAGGGCTCTGAGACTTCATGTCCGGCCTATTGTTGAAGCCCCGGAAGGGAAGTGGGGCAGTCAAAGGAATTTTGAGCAGAGAAGGGGCACACTTCCTAAGGTGGGATAGGCATGTGGGGAATGAGAGACTGTAGGTTGTATGTAATAGTTGGAACCTTAGTCTGATCATTTGGTTGTAGATGGATCTTATCCTAGCTTAGGATTCCTTTTCTCTAGTGGAGTGTTAGCCCCAGCTAAGGGGTGACCCACTGTTAAGAGTTATGAGCAGGGTGGTCTATGGATGGGAGGAATGTAGAAGGTTTGCATGCAGTTGGTGTTTTATTCATAAGATAAGTGTATTTCATGTAATCATTTTAATTACTGTGTGTAATTATGAATTTATGCTATGGAATTTTTGTTATAGTTGTGTTTACGAATTATTATTGTTAGCTTGCATAACTTTGTTCATATGCAAAGATTCATTTATTAAATTTATTATTATCAAAGGTTGAAATTTTAAGTGGCATGGCCCAGCTCGGAGATGGGGATGCTACAATTATGGTGAGGGAAGCCGAGGAAGAAGCGAGTGAAGGCCCAGGAACTACTTAGATCTATGACATATCTAGGAATTTCTTGTTAATACACATTAAGAAACCAAAAGGATTTTTGAGCAAAGAAAGATAAGTTTACTTTGTTTTCAGTGTTGCACGAATATTCATAGCTCTAAATTATCTATGGTTGATGCTTTTGTTGCATGATTTGGGAGCATTTATGTTTGTAGCTTCCAGTGTTGAGATTGTTTGGTTGATAGCACCACAATTTTAGAGACTATTGTTGTCATTAACTTTTGGGAAACTTATTTTGATTGTTTGTGCATAGGATTTTGTTGCTCCACCTTTGTGTGTGGAGATTCTTTGGAGTTTTAAGTTCTAAATAACTCTCCATTGCAAGTCTTGCTGCAAAAAAATTTCTTCACTACGTTCCAAAGAGAATTAGGTGGAGGTGTTGTGGAGGTAAATGTTTTATTGTACCTCTTCATGATAAGTGTGTTGGTTTCTAGTGTTCTTAACCCTGTAGTGTTAAAGGGGGGAATTCGATAGGAGATGTGATAACTCTGTATTTTGTATAAGATAGGTTGTTGTAAATTTGAGTTTCTCTACAAGAAGCTATCAATAAGGGTGGTGTTGAGATAATGCCACCTTCATATATCCTCCAAGTTGTGTTTAAGGGAGGATGTGGGAATATTTAATGTAAACCCAACTTGAGGAGTTTGTCGGACCTTTGGGACCACTTCATTGAGGGTTAACCACTTTAGTGGTTACTTTTGTCCCACCCTTTATAGTCTTAGGGGTAATCCCTAAAAATATTTATTAGTGGGGATCTAGCCCCATTCGACATGAATAATGCACATATTTCATATGCATAATTTATTGTTCTCTTTGGGATCTTCTTCTGAATATGTGTTGCATTGTTTAAGAGTGTTTTTTAATACCATCGTTCCACTCAGTTACCATGAGCTCATTGTCAAGACCCTGACATGTTAGTTTCATGCCTATCTACAAACCATAGCTTGACACTTGCTATAAAGTGCATGCTATATAATGCATCAATGATATATACCTAAAACCTTAGTCATATAAACGTATTGAACCATAATCAAAGGTATGTTCCTTCAAGGATATAGGCCAATGAGATAAAACCATCAATGAAATGGCAATGTCACCAAAAGCTTAGTACCTTATAAAATCTTCAACAATGATGAGAGAACTTAACCATCTCCTTACCAATCAACATAACCAAAGAAACAATTCTAAGAGAATAACACATTATGGCATGCTTCCAATGTTTAAATTCTTTGATGCTATAGAAAAATGTATTAGGCTTCCACATTAACCCAAAGGGATGTTGACTACCCATTTCCCTATGAAAGGTTCTTAAAATGATGCAAAAATTTTCACCTCGAGGTTTGGGCAAGTTGATTGCAATGAAATCGTCAGAATGTGAATATGGGACCGTCTAAGTTGAAAACTATTTATTGGGACAAAATGTCACCAAGTATCCCAAATTCATGCAAAACTTGCAAAATCGAGAAGGATGAAGTTATAATTGTTATTTCATCTCTTCACATGCTACACATATCACAATAATGAATCATGTGATCTAGAAACAAATAAGAGGCCACCAAAACAAAAGCCATCAAACATTCATAAACTAGAGAGAGAGCCAAATTAGAACACATTGTGACCCAAAATATGTTTTTGGGTCAATAAGGAGTTGAAAAAAGGATGCCTTGTGAAAGAACAAGAATATAGTAACTTGTTTATCCTTGTTAAAATCTTAAGAGAACAAAATGAATTTTATGGAAGAGACTAAGGAATTGAAAAGGGGGGCTTTATCTTGTTATGCCCAACCATGACTTATAACCAGTGTTACCAACATCGACAACAGAAAAATATCGCCGAGGGTCCGAAAATGAAAATATCGGCAACATCAGGGAAAATATCGGAAAATGTCATAAGAATGAAAAAAATATGAAAAATATTCATTTTTTTTCAATTTTTTAAATATCTAAAGCATTAACAACATCAAATAAATGCATTTCCACATAAATATGAAAAGAAAACTGATATATAAGATGTCTAGTAAACTTGAATGCATCACAGATCAACATTGAATCATGTCCTGGCTCTAAAGCCTCAAAATATCATCAAAAAATACAATAAATGTATCTCGTCATAATGAGTTATCTACAATGAAATCAGATAAATAAACTAACAATTCCCTCGGCCCCTTTTATGGCTGAAGGTTATGGATCGAGAAATGGATTTTCCTTTAGAGGAAGAAGGTCTTGGGGCTGGCATTGGACTCTAATGTACTGTAGAAGAAGAAAAATCTAGACTCTGGTATCCTCTACTAGTGCTACTACCAAGTACAACTCGCTTTGTGGAGTTCGTGAAGATATATTCATGTGCATCCATATGAATCCAAACCATTATACACAAATATGCAAAGTTTCTCTTGTAAATAGCAAGGGTGCATATAACCAAAATAGCATCGATTGCAATGCATCTCTGAACCAAAATACATCAACAAAGAGGTTGTAAATGGTCTCTAGAGTCCAAAAAAAATCATGCTACAACAAATAACTACATATCATCAAAATCGTTGCCTATATTAGGATCCTCATCATCAGTGTCACCCTCAAAACATTAAAATAAGATAGAAAAAGCTTAACATGCCTAATAAGTGATTTTACTTGAGTGAAGGGTACATTTTTACTAGGTTCATGACAGAAGATTTCAACAATCAATGCCACCAACATCGAGGTAAATAGAGGGCTTGGTGTTCTTGACTAAATGCCAGTTCCATACCCTCATACATGATAGAATCTAGTGGAAATGTTGCAATATTGTCAATCTTGAAATATTGAAAACCATTAAGTCTGCTAAATTTTGAATGGGACATAAAATTCTACTTTCTTCATATGAAGTCCAATGAGGTTGGAACCACTCTCAAACATCCTAAAAAAATTAATGGTAATGTTAAAAATTTAAGTAAAATGATGAAAATGAAAGATAAAGGAGAATGTCACTTTAAGAATTTAATATTACCATTAATTAGTATATTACTAGCCTCCTTAACTACGTTTCCGGATCTTGCTCGCCTCTTGCTCCTTTGCTCTCCAAACCCCACACTTTGTTTGCAAAATGACACTTTAAAACCCAAAATTGGCTTTTAATCCATGATTGTCTGTGACATTTTCCATCAAATCGCTATATTATCACACTATTTTCGAAAATATCGCGATATTAATGAAAAAGGAAAATATCGCTATATTTTCAGCCAATAATATCGCCAACCCTCAAAACGGCGATAATATCGCAATGTTGGCGATATTATCGCGATGTTGGTAACATAGCTTATAACTACATGATTTTGACTAGTGATATTAAGATTTATGATGCCGAATAAGTTAATGAGAGGATGGTTCAATCACAATAAATTAGATATTAAGTATAAATAATTCTATGTATGCCCAACGGATACCTTGCACTAAGACAATTTTTTATCTCATTATGATGTGTTTTTGATACAAATTACACAAATTAAAGTGTACTTATACTCATGGAGTCATAAAATGTGTGTCCAGGTGTACTACACAAATACAGGTGTACTACACAAATACACAAATTAACTTAAGTTGAAACATAAATCATAACATAGGAAACCAAATTAACTATAGTGAAACCACACTAGAGGTAAATTGGGCTTCAAATAAACTTCTACAATTGTTGTAAAAGTGATCCATTATTGAATTTTAATTATGTGTTAATTTTTTCTTTTACGAGTACAATATCTTTGCAATTTGGTTGTTGGCACTTTACATGAGGCATTTGAAATTACGGTTGTCAATGGATGCATCCACAATGTTTGTATTATAAATATTTTACTAAGGGATTTCCTTTTGAAGATGTAGAGTATATATTTGGATTTTCATTCCTTTTAGCCCTTTGAAACCTTATTAGTCTTTTCATTTGATATATGGATCATTTCTAACCAATCTAGAACATATGCAACTTCCTAAAATACCTCCAAACATTATAAATCATTTATAAGGTGTTTTCAAGCCATTTTCAAAACCCTAATGAGGTTATCTCTCACAGTTTATGATGTTTTAACTTTTTTTTTAGTTTTATAAAAAGAATGCATGGAAAAAATGAAGGTTTTGTGTTAACCTACTTGACCCATTCAACCAAGCAAAAATTTTAACATATGAAAACTCGACAAAAATAATGAGATGAACAACAAAATTAATAGTGAAAAAATAATAGATTTACTAAATCATTTCTTCCCATTTCAAAAACTTGTTTCAACATTTCCCTCTTTTCATCTAATTTCGTATGAAGTCTACCCCAAGTTTCATGTTTTTACTAGACCCTAGGCATTCCCATTTATGAAAACGTGTTTCTTATTATTTATCGCATCCCATCTATGATAACATGTTCAAACCAGTTTGTGTATGTGAGTTCCCACACTCCCTAAAGAGTTATCCCTTTCTCATAGAGAAAAAGTTATCCCAACCCTTTGCATATATTAGGAGGAGGACCTAAGGTTTTCCTAAATATTATGAACCTAAATGTAGAATTTTTCGAGGTCCTATGAGGCTGCCAACTAAGGTTTGCTTTGACCTTAGTTTGGCTCTAAGTTTCAACTATGTGGTTGTCTCTTGTTGTTTTTTTAGGAAAACAAACAATCACCAACTTTCAGCTCAATATTTTGATGGTTAAGTGTCCTTTTGAGGTGCCCTTGCAAGTGTTTTCTTTACTCAATGTTAGCACATGCAATATACATCAAAACACATAACACTACCTCTAGATCTTTTAACTTTAAAATTATGATCTACACTTCTAAGCATGCACAAAATTGACACATGTGTTTTTGGTCAACATGACCCTGGAAAAACCCCCCCATGGGGAAAACCAATTTGGAGAAGCTATATATAGAAGGCCTCAAAGAATAAAGTACAACACAGGAAACATATACAAGTGATCCGGGTACAATAGAAACCACTCTCGGATGCCTTGGATTTCCTTTAAGACCTCCCCACAAGCCTTGTGAAGTAAGGTGCCCCTTGCCTTGGTGTGCCTTTCTTCTCTTTTATTGCTTTGTCTTTATCTTGATGCCTTTGCCTTGCCTTTTCTCTTTCTTGACATTTGAACTCTTTCTTTCCTTCGCCTTGCCCTTGTAGTAGCCTCCTCCTCTCAAGAAAGCCTCCCACAAGATGATGGTGAGCCCCTCTCCTCCAGTGCGCACCCTCCTCATGCAAAACTCCAAATAGAGAGCCCTCCTTCACCCTTGCACCCTCTAAGCTCTAGAGTGCGCCTCTCCAAGGTGAATGGGTCTCTCCTCAAGGTGAGGGCCTCTCCCACACTAGAATGCGCCCTCCAAACTCTAGAATGTGACTCTCCTCTGACACATGCTTCCCTCCTCCATAGAATTTACCATCCTCCTAAACACTTGTGCCCTCACTCATAATGGCTTCCTCCGTAGCTTTAGAGCAAGCTACAACCATATGAATAAGCCTCCAAACAATGGACAACACCTCCTCTACTAGATGCGTGCCCTCCTCACAAAGTTGCACTCCTCTCCATTAGTAAATGCGCCCTCCACCACAAGATGTGTGCCCTCTCTAGGATAGTAGCCAAGCTTCCATGGAAGACCTCTCCAAGCAACCTCAACTCAAGCAAATGCTTCCTCCTCAAACCCTCATGCAAGTGTGCCCTCCTCTCCTCAAGAAATGTGCCCATGCTCTCCTACTCATCTCCTCTTCTCACAAGTGAAGAATGAGTCTCATAAATGCACTATACCCTCCTTTAGCCTCCTTTGGCCAAACCCTAAAAGATCAATGGCCTAGGTCCAATCTAGCCAAGTCTAATCAATGGGTGAGATTCAATCCTAAATCTCACTTAGGAAACCCACTTTCCATAGTTTGATTTATGTCCATTAATTCACCCACTTTGTGAATTAATTGTCACTTTAATGACTTAAGTGACATATTTCACTTTTGACTTAAATATCCTAAGTCAAAGTGAAATTAGAATCATAAAGTAAAGTACAAGGGTAATAGTCTCCCACTTTGTGTTTAGAGACTCATAAACACATGGGGACCACTTTCCAAGGTACCCAAATCTCAACACTCCCTCTTACCGAGGAAAGTTCCTATCACCACCAATATCATCCCTATAGTGGACATGGTTTCCTCCTGGCATATACTCGGTGAGTATGGTTGTACCCTGATCATTGAAAGTAGTCTTTGTCACAGATATGCTCAATCTGCGTTATCTATAGATGGAATTGTCTCTCCACCTATCCAATATCACCTAGATCTTGGTATCAAACCAAATATCTCCACCTTGGTCTCCCACCAAGGATATCTACCTCCTGGCATCTCGCCAACGGTCACTACTCTTTGCATCTCACCAAGATTCACTCTCTTGGAATCTCACCAAGAGTCTCCCCCTCTCGGTATCTCACCAAGAGTACCTAGTTCTCGGCATCTCACCAAGATCCTCAACTTGGCCTCTCGCCAAGTAGCTTCCACTTGAAGTGGATCCACAACCTGATCTTCCCGTCTTTGTATCCAATTGAGGATTAATCCTTTGTGGTGCCCTGTCGCTCCTCCTCATCAATATATGATGCTTTGAAGCCCCCGCACCAACCCTCTGTCTTGGCAACTCTGAAACTTAAGCTATCCTGGGTGGACCAGTCACCCCCTCTGAAGATGGTGTACTCGAAACCTGAGTCTGAGCTCCCTCTGAATCACTACTATGAGTCAGTCGATCCTCCTCAACTTTGTCTCCCCATATGATGTTTTATGGTGTAATAATAGACAAAGAATTGGTGAATGCACACTCTCTCGCAAATTGTGCATCGAACTCAAGCTCATATGTTGTCGTTGTTGAAACATCCTAATGCTTCTTCTTCTTCTTGGTACATTTTCCTGCATAGTGACCCATCTCTCCACAATAAAAGCATCTCATTGTGCTCATGTCTCTCTTATGCCCACTACTGCTCTCTCCTCCCCATGGTGGGGCCCCAAACTTGGGACCCTGTTGACCTCCTCGGTCGGTCTTCTTCTTTCCCTTTGTCCAAAGAGCATGATCCTCATCACCATGCACTGTTTGTTGTTGATGTTGTCCAGAAGCCTCTCCCACAAGTCTAGTCTCCTCCTTAACGAAGTCATCCCACATCCTCTCTCATGTGGGCATGACCTCCCTGGAAACAATGCCACAAACGAATGGACCCCATGGTTTGGTAAAGTTGTTTAAGGTTGTCCTCACTGTAGAATTAGGTTCCACCACCTCTCCAATAGCTCCAAGATCGTCTTTGATCTGGGTGTAACGACCAAGGAAAGAAGTAAAAGACTCATCCGCAATCATGTGAATTCCCCTCAGTCAATCATGACGAACCATATGTTGGTTCTCATTAGAGCTCTAATAAATCTTACATAGAGATACCCACATCTCATGTGCCCAAGCTTTCCCAGTCAAGTGGGGAATGATGTGATCCCTCACTGAATCACATAGCGTCCTCTTTGCCTTGTTTTTCATCTTCCTAAAATATGCTAACAATATGGGAGCAGTAGCAGGAGGATCAGACACAGGCACCTCAACTATATCCCATAGTTCGAGGTCCTCCAAGACAAAAACAATCCTCACCTTCCAAGGCAACCAGTTGCTAGCTCCAGCTATCCTATCCTTCGCAAGCATATGAGATGCTGACATGACTACCAAACTTCACTCCAACTGATGCTCCAACTGTAAAGGAACGTTGCCCCACTCTTGTCAACACACGTGTGAAAAGAGGCAAGCGAACACCGACCTCACTCCTAGCAATATAGGTGTGAAATGAGGTCATGAAATACAATCTCACTCTTGTCCACACAGGTGTGAAAAGTGGCTGTCCAAAAGTGTCAAAAATTAGCCCTGAACTGTCCAACAAATCTCCCAAGCTGTCCACAAACTTTGTCAACAAGCTGTCCAAAATCTGCCCTGAACTGTCCACGAAAAATGCTCAAACATCAACAAGTCTAAGCCACCATTGGCTTTGATACCATGTAGAATTTTCTGAGGTCCTATGAGGATGCCAACTAAGGTTTGTCTTTGACCTTAGTTTGGCTCTAAGTTTCAGCTATGTGGTTGTCTCTTGCTATTGTTTTTGGACAGCAAACAGTCACCAACTTTCAGCTCAATATTTTGATGGTTAAATGTCCTTTTTAGGTGCCCTTGCAAGTGTTTTCTTTACTCAATGTTAGCACATGCAATACACATCAAAACACATAACACTAACTCTAGATATTTTAACTTTAAAATGTTTATCTACACTTCTAAGCATGCATGAAATTGACACATATGTTTTTGGTCAACATGACCCTGGAAAAAACCCCCCATGGGGAAAGCCAATTTGGAGCAAATATATATAGAAGGACTCAAAGAAAAAAGTACAACACAGGAAACATATACAAGTGAACCTGGTACAATAGCAACCACTCTCGGATTCCTTGGAGTTCCTTGAAGACCTTCCCACAAGCCTTGTGAAGTAAGGTGCCCCTTGCCTTGGTGTGCCTTTCTTCTCTTTCCTTGCTTTGTCTTTATCTTGATTCCTTTGCCTTGCCTTTTCTCTTGCTTGACCTTTGAACTCTTGCTTTCCTTTGTCTTTCCCTTGTAGTAGCCTCCTCCTCTCAAGAAAGCCTCCCACAAGATGATGGTGCGCCCCTCTCCTCAAGTGCACCCCCTCCTCATGCAAAACTCCAAATAGAGCGCCCTCCTTCACCTGTGCCCCCTCTAATCTCTAGAGTGTGCCTCTCCAAGGGTAATGGGTCTCTCCTCAAGGTGAGAGCCTCTCCCACACTAGAATATGCCCTCCAAACTCTAGAATGTGCCTCTCCTCTAGCATGTGCGCCCCTCCTCCATAGAATGTGACATCCTCCTAAACGCTTGCGCCCTCACTCATAATGGCTTCCTCCATAGCTCTAGAGCAAGACACAACCATATGAATAAGCCTCCAAGAAATGGACAACGCCTCCTCTACTAGATGTGCTCCCTCCTCGCAAGGTTGTGCCCCTCTCCACTAGTAAATGCACCCTCCACCACAAGATGTGCGCCCTCTCTAGGATAGTAGCCAAGCCTCCATGGAAGACCTCTCCAAGCAACCTCAACTCAAGCAAATGCTTCCTCCTCAAACCCTCATGCAAGTGCGCCCTCCTCTCCTCAAGAAATGCGCCCAAGCTCTCCTTCTCATATCCTCTTCTCACAAGTGAAGAATGAGTCTCATAAATGCATTATACCCTCATTTAGCCTCCTTTGGCCAAACCCTAAAAGATCAATGGCCTCGATCCAATCTAGCCAAGTCTAATCCATGGGTAAGATTCAATCCCTAAATCTCACTTAAGAAACCCATTTTCCATAGTTTTCTTTATGTCCATTAATTTACCCACTTTGTGAATTAATTGTCACTTTAATGACTTAAGTGACATATTTCTCTTTTGACTTAAATCTCATAAGTCAAAGTGAAATTAGAATCATAAAGTAAAGTACAATGGTAATAGTCTCCCCCTTTGTGTTTAGAGACTCATAAACACACGGGAACCACTTTCCAAGGTACCCAAATCTCAACACTAACTACTCATTAACATTTCCAATAATTAAACATAATATGTAGATCTGTGACTTTAGATCAATTGTGTATTTTTTTGTTGTATAAATACGACAATCTTCTTTAGTGTTAAAGGCATCCATCTTGTAACTAATCAATATATAAAATCGATTGTTTAAATATTTTCACTTGTCTATTATGTTCACCAATGTATATGTATGATAACCATGCAAGGATATTAGAGATCTTCTCTCCTCTGG
The DNA here is from genome assembly GCA_010110895.2 of Picea sitchensis. Classification (NCBI taxonomy): domain Eukaryota; kingdom Viridiplantae; phylum Streptophyta; class Pinopsida; order Pinales; family Pinaceae; genus Picea; species Picea sitchensis. The sequence continues at coordinate 127,453 of SNQJ01S0024064.1, forward strand.
TGTATGGTCATCTACTTTTTTCAACGCATATCTAGATCAAATCTCTTGTCTTGTGACCATTATTCTTCTATGACTTAATACAATATTGTCAACAACGCATCTTCATTGATTCCATATTCTCACCGTTGCAACTGCACTTTGTACTTTTTTCTTGTCCATTCCTTTCCTTTAGTTATCCTTGTACACTTTGGTCTTCTACCATACACTTTGTCTTCCACCACCAAGCAGGTTGATCTAGCCCCAATGAGAATTTTGCTTTATAACCTAGATTTGGTTTTGATTCTTTGACCAAACCAATGAGTCCTCCTCCTCCCTTATTCTAGCATGTCTTCTTACAAGTGAATCCACATATGCATTCCATATTTTTTGCCTCCTCTCCCCCAAACCCCAATTTCTTTTCCCTTAACCATCCCATCTACCATATGGTTGTGATTTGCTTATCCATTATTTGATTCAGAGTAAAAATCCCTCTTACTTGTAAACTTTCCATCAATGTTTATGGCAGCTTGTGTTCATATGTTGAACTATGTATGAGCAATGGAACTCCATTTTGGATGCAATATTACTTAGTTTGAGGCAACTCTATTGTCAATCGTGCAATGTTTCACTGCTTTTTCACTTCAATTTTAGTTCATGAATATATTTCTAATTTTCTTAGTTTATTGTGTTCTTGGCATTTAGTGTGAATGGAATTGAATACACCCCCATTTTTGCATTAAGCCAAACCACTTAATTTTTTTTGTAAGCTAGTGTGGAAGTTCTATCAATTAAAAGCAAATATACATAGAGTCACAACAACTTCCAGATTAGTCTGCCATAACAGGAAACCAGACCAATTTGGAAACAAGAGGAGTGAAAGTTCTATCTTGTCATGCCCATTGTTTATAATAGGTTTTACAAAAAGACTGCAAGAACCAGCCAAAGGGAAACCAGGCTTTGCCGGTGGCAAAAGTAGGACAAGAGAAACACTTGTTGGTGAAGCCAACCTACATTGACAAAAGCCATAACTAGAGAAGTCGTCGTATGGAAACGAAACCGATAGAAACAACCATAACTAAAACTAAGAACCTAGACATCGATGTCCTGGATCTAGACTCGCACTCAAACCCTATTGGAGCTACCCCAAATCATCAAAAACCGCATTCACCGAAGATAACACCTCATTCAGGGTAAGCAACCCCACTTACACTTATTGGGGAATTATCACTCAAGAAAACAAAATCATTATCTTTATTGTGCCTTGTGAAAGAAATATGCTTCATCAAATACCATAGTCCTCTTTCAAAGAAAAACATGCAACTCTTTATAGCACAATTATATTCAAATACCTCCCCATTTTCCACTGTATAACTTCTCGTTGTTTGAGTGGAAACACGATGTATACAGTATTTTTTCTGTATTATTATTTTGCATTAATCATAGTATCTAGTAGTTGTTGCCTCTCCTCTACAAAAAATTACTATTGTGGTATTTGAAGTAGTTGTTGCTCCTCTACATTATTTTTCATTGGTGACAGATTTTAGTAATAATGGTTGTTGCTCTATAGTACATTGCAGCAATAAGACATTAAAAAGGTAAAATGAAATGAAAAATAAAAGTTAGGCATTTAATTTTTATACATTTGTCATCTATCGAAATCATTGCATATTCAATGCCCTATCTTTCATTTTTTTTCAGTCATGTTGCACAACGAACAATTATAGGGGAAATCATATTTAAAATGCGGTGCAATGGATCCACTAAAAAAACATATTTACAAACACTTGGTAAAAGCTTGTGTTTCTTCTTAAAATAATTTCCACATTTTCTTTCATTATCATATTCTTTTGATAGAAATGTTGCTTAAGGTAACTTACCACTGTGCTTCCACTAAGTTGTGGGTGGCTCTTTATTACATTTTGCAAACAGCTTAAAATATTTTAAATCGCATTGTAACACAAGTGCTTGAGTTGTTAAAATGAGATGTAGAATAATAATTCATTTTTTATATACAGAATATGAGCATAGTAATCATGCAAAGTATTCCCATTAAAAAAACAATTAAAATAGAAGATGAAGACAAGAATATCATTTTTTATACAATACCACTCAACAAACCTTCATATTTTTCTAAAAGTGATATTAAAATAGAAGATCAAGACGAGGATATCATTTTTTATATAATACCACTCAACAAACTTTCATGTTTTTCTAAAAGTGATATATGGAGATTGGATTCACCCTAGAACAATTTTATTAAAAACAAAACAAACTTTAAAAATTCAATTAATGGAGACTGAGAAAAGACTGAAAAAGAAAATTGAAACAGTATTCAAAATATGCAATGAAATTTTATCTTATTTATGAAACCAACACTTTAAAATTTTAAATACAAGCAAGCTATATCTACAAGAAACCAGAAGAAATTTGTGACTTCCACATCAGTTACAAATCATAAAAATGAAGAACACAAAAATAATTATAAAATAATTAATAAAAATTATAATAAAAAAATAGAATTTTTTTATTTGAAAACCATTCTAATATATACTCATAGAAATCAAAATATTAAAAATCAAATTATCTAATATAATGTATAAATCAAATTAAAATTAATTACAATTAATCATACTAAGCAAAAAATCATTAAAAATTCTATCAAAACTATGACTAAAAAAATTGTAAAAAAATAATTTAAAACTAAAAAGGTTTCTCACAATCAACCTATCATCATCCTCATCACTGTTGTGATGATGTATGGACATACACATAGTTTTAAACGTGGACAACAATCTGCTTATGCTTCAAAATATCATAATTTAAACTTGATCTATTTTTTAAGGCATATCTACATCATGATGATCAGAATTTCATTCAAAAGTCTTATCAACAAATAACTCCAATAAAGAGTAGCCTTGGTTGGATTGCTACATTGATGCATCTACATCGTGTCGGTATAGTTCCAAACTTCGATGATCTTTTTGTTTCATCTCCTAGCATGCTTTGAGACGAAGCATCTCAAGTGGAAGTGACCAAACTACTTTTTATCACTATTAATTATTAAGTAAATTATGAGTCGCGTCTATAGACAAACTTGTTGGAAATATGGCTACAGCAGAGATGACGCAGATGATCAAGGTTGTCATTGATGGCAATCGATTGTGTATGGTGAACACAGATGCTGAATCTCAGATGTTGAAACGTAGATGCTGAAACACAAATACTGAATCTCAGATG
>SNQJ01S0024064.1:168974-190936 GCA_010110895.2 Picea sitchensis
GGGGTGGGGACCTCTTTAAATAGCCCTAGTTAGGACAAATAACCCTCACCTGCACACCCAAACACCTCATCCCCCCTTGGAAGCATGTGGGCCTTCCTTGGAAGCGCCTGTGAAGCGCCCTCCGAAGCGCGCTCTAGAAATTTGGGAGCGCGCTTCCAAATTTCTGAAGCGCGCTTCGGAGGGGGACGCTTCAGAAATGGCAGGAATCGTGCTTAAGAGCCCGGAAGCGCGCTTCCAAAAATTGAGTCGCGCTTCAGAGGGCGCTTCCAGGACGCACCCGCCCGGATCGAGCTTCGGGGCTTCGAAGCGGGGGGGGGGGAAGCTTCCGGTAACCCTGCCACACACCCTCTACAAAGGCACCCATGGATGAAACACTACAACCCCTTGTATGTCATGAACCCCATGCCCAGTGAGTCTTGATCCATAACCACTTCATCTACTTCACATGGCTTCGAGAGGGATCACTTGGGAAACACTCCTTGACCTAGGGAAAGATCTACCCAATAGGACACCTCATCAACCCTCCCATACCAAAGCTTGGCAAGTTGCATAATGTCTTTGAGCACTTACTTGTTTGATCGGGTAATCTTTGATGCACATGCTTAGGTGGCTCATTTATTGATTTGATTTACTCGCCATGATATTTTGACTTGAAATCCTTGGAGGGCGTGCTTATTTTTCTTTGCAGGACCTAGTTGGTGGACAATTTTGGAAGAACAAGCCTAGCTTGGGCTTCCATGGGGCTTGAAGCCCACGGGTTGGTTGCCAAGGGCCCACATGATGAACCACGATGACTTGCCTTTGGAGGCCTAGAAGACATCATGGATGACATGACCTAGCCCTCACATGCCAAACGTTTTGCCTAGGAGAGGCAAAACGTCACTTTTAGAGGCTTGACGTCACCTAGAGGGCTAGGGTTTGGTGGTGAAGGTGTTGCTTGATGACATGTGGCACGTTTTGAAGGAAGGAGGCTTGAAGACCATCAAGAGAGGATTCAGATGAGTGAAAAGTGGCCTTTGGAGGCCTAGCCATGCATCTACTACCCCAACGACTTCTTCAAAGTGCCAAAATGTCCCCTAAAGGGGTGACGTCACCTTATTCTAGGGTTTCTTTTGTGTAAAAGTGAATTTTAAGATGAATTGTTTAATATTATTTTGTTGCAAGGGGTAAGATAAGGGTTGTAGACCCCTTGTCTTATCTTTTACCCTTGCTAATGTGGACCCCTAATCCTAGAGGAAATAATCCAACTATGCACTTTTACCCTGCATTGTTTAGTTCCTACATATCTTTGTTGCACTCATACAAGCCCTTGCTCCACTCGAAAGAAATTGTCTAATTCTTCACTATCGCCAACATCAATGCTCTTCTACTCAATGTGTCTACAACCTTGTTCTCCTTCCTAGACTAGTGTTTCAAGTTTTCAATGCAAATGTATAACTCTATAAAAACTTGACCCATTTCACATGCCTCTAATTCAACTTCACCTCACTATTGAAAACTTCAACAGTTGAAGGTTTGTGTACAAAAGGAACTACTTTGGCAAGAGATGATGTCTCCAATGCTTCAGCTTCTACACAATAGCATAACTCAAGATCACAAGTAGAATACTTACATCATGCTTCATTCAACTTCTCATTGAAGAATGTTATTGGTCAACTTTCTGGCCTCAACATTCTACCAATAGACACTACGCTTAGATCGCAATCCACTTGAAGCACTTTGTTAAAACCAAGTAATGCCAACACAAGTGCCTCTATAATCCTTTGCTTTGACGTCTCAAAACTTTGTTGTGCCTGCAGACTCCATTAGAATCCTAATGCTTTCATACAATGTCATCGATGTGTGTTTCCCAATGAAACCTCTAAAATACTTCCTATAAAAAATTCTATACAATAAAAACCTTTCACCTTTGTGACGTTGCAAGGTGCAAGCCATTCCAATATTGCCTACACTTTCTTTAGATCCATGTGCAATCCACCCTTGGACATCACAAACCCAAGGTACAATAACACCTCCTTGAAGAACTCGCACTTCATAAAGTTAATGCGCAACTAATCCTTTATGGATGTTTCAAAGTTCAAACATCGACCGCAAATGCTCTAAGTGTTCTTCTCTTCTTTGAAAATCAAAATGTCATCCAAATAAACTACCACAAACTTACCAATATATGGTCGCAATACCTTTGTCATCAATCGCATGAAAGTGCACGATATGTTGGGAAACCCAAATGGCACAACCTACCACTCATATAAAACTTATTTGGTCTTGAATGTAATCTTCCACTCATCACTCTCTCTAATCCAAATATGTTGATATCCACCCTTCAAGTCAATCTTTGTGAAGTACTTGGTGTCACTCAAAAATTCCATTAGAAAATCAATTCTCTAGTAAAGGGAACCTATACATGATTATGATCTTATTCAATGCTCTAGAGTCTATACACATCCTCCACTACCCATCTTTATTTGGTGTTATCAAAGATGGCACTGTGCACAAGCTCATACTCTCTTCACTAATCCATTTGACAATAACTCACCTACATGTTGATACACCTCTGCACTTTCCCACATACTCATCCCATGTGCTACTTGATTTGGCAATGTCACCCCTGACCTTCATCTCCACAATTTTAACAGTGTATATATGCCTTCTGTAACCACCATCTCCTCTCACATGTCCTTTGAAAACTCTGCAACCTTCCCCATTGCATTGTTTTGATTTGTCTTCTTAGATTTCTCAACACACACAACTTCCACCTTCTATGTGGAATTGCAATCTCTACCATTCAAACCACTTCTTCCTCTATCAAAGTTTCTCTTATTATTCTTGCATGCTAACTTTACTTCCACCTTTAACGCTAACTGGTATGCTTTTTCAATTGAGTGCATCTTATGCAAATGTATTTAATCTTGAGTAACAAACTTCAAACCATTCACATACCTTCAAACTCATTGACCTTTGTCCTCCTCATGTCCAGCGCATATGGAAATTTTCATAAATTATTTTGTGTAATCTTGTACACTTTAATTTGTTTGTCTCAAATTTCACATCTCCTTGAACAATACCTATTTGTAATCTACAAGCAATACTTTTTCTCGAATCTTCGCAACCATCTTACTCCATATGTTAATCTTCTCTTTACCCTTTTGAATTTGCTTGCACTGCACAAAATCCACCATATCACAGTGTCCCTTCAACATCATACTAGTGAATATCATCCTCTAAGTTTCGTTCTCTTGAATTCAAAATAGCACTCCACCTTTCTTAGCTAGTTAATCAATGTCTCTACTTCAAGCTTCCACCATATCAGGAAACATATACCTCCACTCCCCTTTTATTTTTCAAAAAGCACATCAATTGTGTCGCTACATCATTATGTTCAACTCTCTGTCTTTTGCTTCTTATGTTTTTGAGTCACTCGCTTTCGCTGCGCTATCCCACTATTCGTTCTATCAAATCACAAATAATCTAACCTAATAAAGGAAAGTGAGTGGGTTTCTTCGATCATGGAGGCCAAGAAAAAGAATGTTAAGTTGAGGATTTGCGTGGACTTCCAAAAGTTGAATCAAGTAATGATTAAGGATCCTTTTCCAACACCTTTCATAGAGGAAGTTCTAGAAGGAGTAGCAGGAAGAAATTTATTATTTTAGATGGATATTAGGGATTTAATCATGTCTCTATAAGGGAAAATGACCAACCATTGACCACCTTCATGATCAAATGGGATGCATATGCCTATCGAAGAATTCCATTTAGCCTAATAAATGCACCAACATGTTTTTCTCGCACAATTGTGGAGATTCTTAAGGATTTTATTCATAAATCACTAGAAGTGTATTTGGATGATGGGCACTTTTGGTTCTCTAAACAACCACATCTTCATCCTCTTGATCACATTGAGCAAGTGAAATGAAACAGGAGGTTCCCTAAATCTACAAAAGCATCAGCTATGTAACCCTTTGGAAAGGTCTTGGGACACAGTGTCAAGGGAAGGGATGATGGTAGACCCCAATAAAATCAAGGTAATCAAAGATTTCGAACCTCCCACTAATCCATCAAAAGTTGAGTCATGTTTGGGATATAAAGGATATAACCAGAAGTTTGTTAAAGGATATGCTCGAGTTACGAACCCAATGGAAATGCTACTGAAGAAGGAGACACCATTTATATGGACAAACAAATGCACGTAGACCTTCAAGATGTTGAAGGACAATATTGTGAATGCACCAACGTTCAGTTTTCATGACTAAAACAAGCCTTTCCACATACATGTTAATGCCATAGGTATCTGTATCAAAGTTGTCCTAACATATACCGGCAAAAACGCAATGGACCATATGATTTATTTTGTGAGCCAAAAGTTGTCGCCAACTAGACATAATTACAACACTAAAGAATGGGAAGCCTTAGGTATGGCATATGCATTACAAAAATTTCAATAGTATTTATCAACTAATAAGTTCAATTTTTATGTAGAACCATGAAGTATAGAGGGAACAAGTCGATATTGTTGTTAAGATTGAGTCAATGGTTGATGTTTCAAAAAATATGATTTCGATATCTTTTTCAAACCATGGAAAGCCCATGGAAAACCCAATCACATGTCTTATATAGACAGTGGATAACTAGAAGGAGAAGGTGAAAAAGACTTTCCTGATGCTAGCTTGTTTAAAGTGCAGGTTTTCCCAAGCTATCTAGAGGACGTCTATTATTTTGTGTAGCATGATAAGGCATCAAAAGGGAAGAGCACATCACAAAAATGGAGTTTGGTTCAAAAAGCACTAAGATTCAAGATCTTGGCAGGCGGCCTATACCAGGTCAAAATCGAAAATATATTAAGAAAATGTGTGTAACCATCATAAACAAGCAATTGATCAAAGAAGCCAGTTATGGCATAGCGGAAGTCTATTTTTCATCGACCAGGATAGCCTACAAAACTCTATGTTCATAGTTATGGTGGTTTATAATCTTCAAGATTGTTTCACGATATTCACGAAATGTGAGCAATGCCAGAAAGAAAGTAACAAACTGTAGATGGTAGATTTTCATGAACTTAACCCTATTCCTCCAGTGCAACCTTTTGAATATTGGGAAATATATTTCATTAACCTTTTGTACCAACTAAGAGAACATAATCTAAGTATGAAATAATGGCAAGATATGCTCACAAAGTGGGCAGAGGCCAAGGAAGTCTCAAAAATGAACCACAAAACTTTTGCTTGAAGATATGATATACAAGTTCAGCTGTCCAAGACAAATAACTTCCAATTAAGGGACACATTTCATTGCAATCATTATTAAGTGATTGATGGGAATACTTATCATTATTCATCACATGAGTAGTCCATATTACCCCAAAGCAAATGACTAGGTAGAGAGTACAAACAAGGTAATTGTGGGTATACTTACGAAAGTATGTTCTTTGAAGAGATCAGGGAAGGATTCAAGCAGCACAATTTTAATTAAACTAAACAACATAGGCAAGAGGCTATCAGGAATTCTAGGGTCGGATAGTGTTGGGTGTGAACACCCTTCTTTTGTAATTAATACCCACTATTCTCAAGCAATGTAAACTAATCTTGATTAAACTAAGCTGACTAAGAAGCATGCTTGACCTAGTGACCAAAGTTGACCAAATCAAGCAATCCTTGGCTATAAGTATGGGATGCCAATAGGAGGTTAGATTACTTCCTTATTTCACTTATGTTGTAATTAGATATGAAACCCTAGATCAATGGCTATCGAGAAGGGCATTCCAAGGCTCAATTCTTGTATGGTGTCCTATGGTGTTATTTGTGGTTTGTTTTCTAATTTTGATGATTAACAACCTATTATAGGAAATCTTGGATGGAATGCAAATGCTCAGTTGATGACTAAATGTATTAAATTAATACTTGCAGTGTTGGTCTTGAATTTCATTTATTGTGGATGAATTAAGTTCTTTCTGTTAAATCTGTTATTGCATTGATCTTTGCATGTGTTATTTTATGCTATCACGGTCTTCATGACAATTGGATATCAGAATTACCCAAAGGGATGATTCCTTCGTTAATCAGATAGACCCTTGGAATATTTAGTGATAGACTTATAAGTCTATTTTAATTGAACTCACTTGATCAGTAAAATGGTTGTTGTGCTGGTTGTTTTACAAGTTGGTGACCATTTTAGGCCCAACATGCATTCTAGAGAAAGATAAAAGGGGATTTGGAATGGACATTCCATTCACACTCAAGGTCTAGTTCTGGTAGCTATCTACTTTGTAAGAACAATACAAGGCAATTCCCATTGACAAATTATTCTTGGGCTTTAAATCAGCTACTTTCCAAAATTGTAGCTCTAAAGGAAGTTTTAGCTTGGAAAACATTGTTTATAATGCTTTAGAATTCACCATTTATAAAAGAATGTAAAGGGAAGAGAATAGTTAACACACTAGCATACTGCTCCTTCTTAACAGAACCAAATATTAGCTAGCCTAATTGGCTAGAAATCAAATAACAAAAAATCATATGCTTACCCAATTAAAAATGCGGCAATGACCTCCTATCAAAAGTCCTACTAAGCTATCAAAGGTAGAATCCACACTTGAAAGAGAAGCTTCTATCTAGACACCTCCTTGACCAATATAGCCTTCAATGAGAGATGTAGGACAAAAGTGACAAAGGGGGGGACTCCTATTTGAGCAAACTAGTCGCAAAAGGAGAGGACAAGAATATAAAAAAATGCCAAAGGCTCAATAATCCTGCCAAAATCACCTGTACCTCTATGTTTTACCCTTCTCAATTCTTTCTCCCAAATTTTGGAACTTCAAAGTTCAGGCTATATTTATAGCTAAGTTGCACGAAATGGGGAAACGTTTTTGAGTTTCCGAAACCAGGACAATACGAAACAGGCCCTCAAAAAATGAAAATGTCGAGGGAAATGTCGTATATAAAAAATTAAAAAGAAAATACATTTTAGAAGGAAAACCATGTCCATAATAACTCCCGTGGATGATGAATATCATTCATTACATGATGCAAGTAGCAAAATCCAAAATTAGCCTTTAAAGATGAGGCTTTACATCCAAAATCAGGCTTTATAAATGAGGTTGTATGTGCTGAAAATGAAAAAAAACATGAGCTAAAGGCAACTACAATTACATATCCTAATACATATCATATTGATCCTCATCCTCATCATCAAAAATAGAACAAGATGCATGTTCAACAGAACTAGAGCCTCGATGGGAAGAAGAGGCAACTTGAATTCCACTTCCACTTGCATCATCAACAATATCAAGAGCAGCAAGAGAGAGCTCTAAGTCTGGGTTTTCTGCATCCACATCTCACTCTTTATGAGGCCCACTTGTATATTCTTCACCCTTGCGACACACAAGGCAAAGGTTTGAATGCACATATACAAGATCCTCAGCCTTCTGCGATCCCAACCTATTGCGCCTCATTGAATGAATGAAACCATAGGTGCTCCAATTCCTTTCTGTTAATGAAGAGCTTGCCACTTGTGATAGAATACGAGTAGCAAGGCTTTGCAAATATACACCATTTGCCCCATGACAAGTCCACCATTTAATCAAGTTCATGGTGCTTCTCTCCTCCAAAGCTGAGATGTATGCAAAATCCTCTAATCCAGTAGCAAAACAAGCAAATTCCTCCCTCACCTTTGTTTGTTGAGAGGATGGAAACAAGCTCTGGAAGGCTTTTTTCACTCATGTGGCCACCTCCTTGTCCTTATGTGGGGCCTTCATTTTCCCATTGCTTTGAGCAATGAACTCCTCATCATAAAATTTGGGATTTAGAGCATGTGTCAAAGTGTGCAATGGAGTGTTAAAGCCATTCCACCTACTAACAATGATGGACCTCGCATGGTCAACAAAATCAACCTTGATAAAAAACAGAGTGGGAGCCTCCTGTGTAATAATTTCCACGGTTTTCTCAACCATGGTATCCATGCCATCATAAATCTCTCCCCAAAAAGGTTTGTCTGTGTCTACATCTCGGAGAAGCTCAAATGTTGGTAAAGTAAACTTGAGCAAGAATTTTACCTTGCTCCACCAATCATCATCAATCAACACCCTCTGCACCATACTTCCTCTCTCTGAATTTCACTGTCTCTACTCAGCCCAACTCACACCCACCACCATACTCATCAATGCACGTTTGACCTCAACAAGGCAGCGCAACATGATGAAGTTTGAGGCATATCTTGTCTCAGCAACTTTGAGCAACTCCAATTTAGAGTATTCTCAATACATTGCTTGAGACTAGTGGTGGTTGGTGATGAATTTAATGATCTCCCTAGCTTGCCCTGTGACCTCCTTAATCCATTCAGTTTTTGCCTCAATCTCTTCTAAAATGAGATTTAAATTATGGATAATGCAAGGAGTCCAAAAAATATGATGATATCTACTCTCAACAAGCAAGACTGCAGCTTTGCAAACGGGTGCATTATCTGTGATAACTTGCACCACATTTGTTGGCCTTACTGGTTCAATAGCAGAAATTAAAATATCAGCAATGAATTTGCTATCTTTTACCTCGCCAGAACAATCTTCTTCTCTTAAGAACATCGCTCATGTTGGTGATGATGCAATAACATTGACCAAGGGCCTCCGCTTTGTATCAGTCCATCCATCAGAGATAATGGAAACCCATGTGTTGGTCCATGATGTTAGTTTTTCATAGCATTTAGGCTAAATATGAAGTTCATTTCATTTTAACAATTAACCATAACCATAAATGCTGCAGCAACCAAGATCACATGAAGAAGCACCATGCACAAGAACACAAGATATATCCTGGGAAACCCTTCTCAAACAAGGGAGAAAAACCCAGCCAAATCCTTTGCTATACTCTTCAAGAGAAAGACCTTTTCACCACCAAGAATATCCTAGCACACAAGAGGGTACACAAAACCTAGAAACCCTAGCGCCCAAGACAGGTGCGCAACTTTTACCAAGAAGTGTACTTGCTGAAATTTCCAAAACTTACAAGTGAGTGTGTGTCTACAAATGAAGGATTTCATCTTACTTATATTAGACTTATCCTATCAACTGAAGTGTCTATTGGCACAATGGGCCGACCTCACTTAGACATATTAATTGTTTATTATTATAATAATTAATATTAATTGTTTATTATTATAATAATTAATATTAATTGTTTATTATTATAATAATTAATATTAATATTAATTATCTTTTACAGTTTATCTTTGGACACAATAAGATAGGGTCGACCTGTACCCTTTACACAATAACTAGGGTTACAGGTAGGTCTGACTCTTGAACAATATATAGCAAAGGATCTGATACACCCACTAGTGCTCATCCACTAGGGGCTACATCCATAGGGATGTCATAGACCTAAGTCACTGCATTACACAGATGAACTAGGTCCTCACATGTGCACTTATGCTCAGCCATAGTCACGTCTGCTCTACAGATCTGCTTTCCCACTGCTACCAACAGGAGGATCATCTGGAGTCTTCACATCAACTCTGTTGCTATTCAAAGGAGGCCATCACATCATCTTCGTTCTTATTCTCATGATGATGTGCCCAACGCTTTTCAGGATTTCTCTAACTCAACAGATCGCTCTTACATCGGATAATCATCTGGAGTTCTTCTCTCTCACGTCATGGAGGAGGCCATATACATTCCTAGCCCCTGTCCTTGGCTGGAACCACGAACCCTTTATTAGGAGCTTTCTCTCAGGTTTGTAAGATGAGAATAAGACTTCACATAGCTGCTATATTCCACATCTCACAGGTTTGTAGGCTGGAGGATGTCTCCTATAGCTGCAATCATTAACACTCCCTCTCAGCTAGGGAGGCATTCTCCATCAAGCCAAGTCTCATACCGATGTACTCTAAGTTTTGATTTTGGCCAATGGTCATCCATACTCCCTCTTAACTCGGAAGGCGTTTTTCACCAAGTAAAATGTTTGCAGTCTGCTCAGGTGTAGGAAGGTACTGCAAGTATACAATCTTTCTTTTGTATCATATCTCTGATATGAAAGTATTTCATCTTGTCGTGTTTTTGATTTATCAAGAAACTCGGAGCTTTACACGTGGCTCTCTATCATCATCATAGGATCCATCTCATGGTCAGGTAAATCTGTCGATAGTTTGTGAAACCACATTGCTTTGCACACTTACAACTATATATACTCTGTCTCTGGTGCACTCAAGGCCACATAGTTTTGTTTCCTGCTATGTCAGAAAACCCTAGATGACTTCAAGGTAGAACATCAACCGGATGTGCTCTTCCGATCCACTGTACTTTCTGCTCAATCTGAATTGGCATATTCTGCAAACTCAAGTTCACACTGGAGGCATATCTCGGATCATATCCAACTGTGTCTTAATACATGTTTTGTTGTTTCCTAGTGAGTCTGTCTCGGTTGACTCATCACATTCATTGCATGGCATGAATCAAGTCTGGTGTTAACTGGATACATCAGCGATCCAATCAACTGTGGATTAGTCTCGTCTGAATTATCACCAATCTTCTTCTTTAAGTCCATCACGATGGATTTGCATTATGTTATACTTCTTTAATATTCCCACTGTATATTTTCCTTGAATCAGGAAAATTTCATCGATCCTCTGTCATACTTCTTGTCCCAAGAAGTAGTGTATCATACTCAGATCTTTTATAAAAATCAGAAGTCACTGCTTGCTTGTTTTCAACAACAAGGCTTTCTGAATAAGTCATCAGAATCAGGTTCTCGTCACCAACATTGTATAGGTTTGGATCAGCAACATTCTTGTTGAAATCCAAACTCATCAAGAACCTATCTATCTGATATAGATACCAACTCATGGTATGGATGGAAGTGAATCGATTCACTGGGTCAAGTGTCTCATCATGGACAACTCCCTCTATTTATGAGAAACCTTTGTCTATGGATCTTGTTTTGTATTTCTTGATACTTCCATCAGCTGCATGCTTGATCTTATAGATCCACTTGGAAGTTACCAAAGACTTCCCTTTCTGGTGCCTAAATAATATCTTATGCATCATTATTTAAGACGTACTGGTATTCTTTTGTTATGGCATCTTGCCATACGATTTATCTTGTTGCTTCTCTAAGACAAATAGTCTCAGCATCAATGAAGTGGCTCATGACTGAAGGATAGTTCGAAAAATTTCTTTTTCCTTTCTCGGAATGTGCCTCGAGAGGCTTGTATGCTTTTCTGCCTCTTGCATAGTGAGTCTAGGTAGGCATTTTATGCCTTGCTGCAATATCACTGAGCATATCAACTGGAGCGACTGGATCAACTGGAATAATGTCTTTCTCCCTCTGAACTGCTGAAGGGGGAGAAGGTATAGTCTTACTGTCAATCTCCATCTGAGATTCTCTGGATCTTTGAAAGACCATCTCTTCTTCAAGGACAATGTTTCTGCTTGTCTCAATCTATCTCTGACCAAGGATGTCGATCTGGAATGTCTTTGAAGATTCATTGTATCCTTTCTTTCTAAAGGATCTAACTTGGACTTCTTCTCTTTGGGTACATGAAGATACACTAGGCACCCAAATAACCTGAAGTGTTCAACCTCAGGCTTCACTCTGGTGAAGGCTTCTATTCTCGTGAAGACTCTTGTTCTAAACATATACTGCGTCATGCATGCTTTTGCTCATGAAATCATAGAAAGATTATGATCATGCATTATTGCATTGATTGTCTCAAGGATGGTTCTATTCTTCCTCTTTCTCAGATAGTTTTGACTCCCTCTGAAGCAATGTGACTCCCTCTGAAGGATAAGCATCTTCCTTTGTTCTTGACTTGTCTGGAACAAGAAAACAAGAGGAACCAAAACAAGAATATCTCCTAAAGAGAATAATGAGTACATCTCTAGAATCAAGACAATTTTTAAGGATTGTTATCACAGCTACAACACCTATTTGTAATGTAGCAAACTTTAGAAATATAAGTTAGAGGTATGATAATTTCAGCAATCGAACCTGGAGTCTTCACTTCCAGTGTGTTTCCTTTCTTCCAAGTCTCCTTCACTCAAGATAACAAGTGCTTTCTTCAACCTGTCTTTTGTACTAGGACAATATTCTATCTTGACAAAAGGTTGGGTCAGAGAACGAACTCTATGATCTCAACTTTAATCCATCTAATATCTTGACTTTAATTTTGACCAAAGGTTAGTATGATGGTCATAGCTTCAACATGCAACCTAGATCAAATAAATGTCATAACAAATAGATGCATGTCAGAATAATCAAACCTGGGTTGCATTATTCTTCTGAATGTGTTGGATCTTGAGATCCTTTTGGATCTATGACAAGAGATCCCTTCTCCTGCAAATAACCTTTAAAGCTTAACAATTTAAACATATGTGAGTACATACCTCTAATAGCATTTGTAGGTAGTGGCACCATCTGGTATCGGCGGTAATGTTTACCAACTTCTTAAAAGGACTTCAAGGGTGATTGTAACTGTACAACAATTGATACTTCAACTGATACTGCAACTGCAATTGATACTGCAACTGATTCTGAAGCTGTAACTACAGCTATAACTTAGGGTTTTATGAGGAAACCCTAATTTCTCAAACTTCAAATTTTGAAATTCTGATCTGGGGGATAGATGCGTTGGGCTGAGGCGAGTAAGCTGGTGCAGTCAGATTTTTGAAAATCTAAATTTTACCCCCTCAAACTTGACCAGCAGATTTCTGGACTGGTGCTTCTGGTTTTCTGGTACTTCTGGTTTTCTAGTACTTCTGGTACTTTGTGAAAACTAGGGTTTCACTTTTCGAGAGATTTACCCACTGAAAAGTTGTGTTGAAGGTGCCAAAGAGTTCCTTGGGTTAGGGCGCACTTTTCTAGATGGTTTTGGGGCTGAAAATCTTCTTCAATAAAAAACCCTAATTTTCATGTCCGACAACAGTGACGTTTTTCCTTTTACTTGTGAAGAATGCTTGTGAGACTTGGTGAATGCTTGTGCAATGGGTTCTTTCATGACCTATGCTCTGATACCATGTTAGTTTTTCATAGCATTTAGGCTAAATATGAAGTTCATTTTATTTTAACAATTAACCATAACCATAAATGCTGCAGCAACCAAGATCACATGAAGAAGCACCATGCACAAGAACACAAGATATATCCTGGGAAACCCTTCTCAAACAAGGGAGAAAAACCCAGCCAAATCCTTTGCTATACTCTTCAAGAGAAAGACCTTTTCACCACCAAGAATATCCTAGCACCCAAGAGGGTGCACAAAACCTAGAAACCCTAGCGCCCAAGAGAGGTGCGCAACTTTTACCAAGAAGTGTACTTGCTGAAATTTCCAAAACTTACAAGTGAGTGTGTGTCTACAAATGAAGGATTTCATCTAACTTATATTAGACTTATCCTATCAACTGAAGTGTCTATTGGCACAATAGGGCTGACCTCACTTAAACATATTAATTGTTTATTATTATAATAATTAATATTAATATTAATTATCTTTTACAGTTTATCTTTAGACACAATAAGATAGGGTCGACCTGTACCCTTTACACAATAACTAGGGTTACAGGTAGGTCTAACTCTTGAACAATATATAGCAAAGGATCTTATACACCCACTAGTGCTCATCCACTAGGGGCTACATCTATAGGGATGTCATAGACCTGAGTCACTGCATTACACAGATGAACTAGGTCCTCACACGTGCACTTATGCTCAGCCATAGTCACGTCTGCTCTACAGATCTGCTTTTCCACTGCTACCAATAGGAGGATCATCTGGAGTCTTCACATCAACTCTGTTGTTATTCAGAGGAGGCCATCACATCATCTTCATTCTTATTCTCATGATGATGTGCCCAGCGCTTTTCGGGATTATTCTAACTCAACAGATCGCTCTTACATCGGATAATCATCTGGAGTTCTTCTCTCTCACGTCATGGAGGAGGCCATATACATTCCTAGCCCCTGTCCCAGGCTAGAACCACGAACCCTTTATTAGGGGATTTCTCTCAGGTTTGTAGGCTGGAGGATGTCTCCTATAGCTGCAATCATTAACACATGAGCTACAAACTGGTTTGAGAATAACATGAATCAATGACCTCTCTTTCTGTAGCAATATTGTCCTGAGTTTTTCATAGTTTGGCCCCTTGAAACCTTGAGGATCCTCATTAATTGCCTTCACCATATCCTTCCAATAGGGGAACCGAACCACATTTAATGGGATGCCACATGCAAATATGGCCCTTGCCACTCTTGACTATGTTTCTTCTCTCTTTTGGTTGTTGAACATCTCCATCAATCTATTGTCTGTAGCTGCACCTCATCCTCTAGGGCCTTTGGATATCTCGTTTTTTACCTCTAGCGCCCTCCTCTTCCTTGCTTCATGAACAATCCTTGGCTCATTGCTAACACCCAAGGAAGGAGGATGCTTGTTGTTGCCATGCATAGAAATCTTGGCTCTATTATCCTTAATTTTTTTAGCATCATTATGCTCTTTATGGAATTTATCCCTCACCTGCAGATCAAGAGTATGTGGACAACCTTCAATACCCTTCCCTTCATGCAAAATGTGAGCCTTGACTCTTGTGTAAGAGCCCTTGAAGATCTTATCCTTCTTTCATAAATTGCACTTCCATTCCCATGAACCTCCACCAACACCCATAGCCTTGACCTTGGTAACATGCCTCCAAAGAGGATAGTATTCTTCTTTCCTACTTACTTCAATAGCTCTATGGGTAGATGAAACAACACTTTGAGAAGCCATGAATGTTGCAAAAAAAGAAGAAAATCTGTTCACCAAACAAAACAGAAATTTGCATATTGCTAACCAAGAGAACAAAAAACTCTGCTAACTTGCTAAGCAAACATAAAATAAATCTGCTCGCCAAATAGAAAAGAAATCTGCTCACGAAAACCACACACAATCTCCTTGTTGTTGTTGAAGGAAGCTTCTCTTGCTAATGAAAGTGTGAGGAATGAGTGAAGCAAGTGGTTTCTTATAGCAAAGGAAGGAGATTTAGGGTTTCTATTTGCATCTAGAAATTTCTTTTTTAAATTAAAAAAAAAAGGCAGAAAATCAACCTCATTCTCATTGGAGAATATAGAAAATGCCATTAATAAATCTAATTCACTGTTTGGGGACCCCACGACCCCCTTTTTTTTTCCTTAAATTGCCTCTAACACGCCCAAAACGCGGTCGTATGGGTCGGTACGGTCGAGAAACGTCGTCGATCATATCGTACGGCGTTTCCAAATCGGGAAATGCCGTATGGTATGGTCGGCGGAGTTTCCCGGCCGTACCGAAATTTTGCCTCGTTTCGGGGGGGAAACAGGGGGGGTGTGTTTCCTGCAACTTAGATTTATAGATTTTTTATGAGGATCGCGGGTCCTTTCCAATGACATAACATGTGATGCAAACTGCTGGTTTGGAGACATTTAGTTCATTGATATGCAAATTTTTGCATGGAATTAGAAACTACTATGGAAACAATCATGACACAAACCATGAACTCCAAGAACAAAAGGTCATGGATTCTAGAATCGTGTGAGATTGATCATGGGTGACAAATACAAAACCCCAAAGTGTCTTCAAATCTAGAGCTTATCCTTTGTCAGTTGTGTTGTGCCTTCCTTGAAAGTAAGAAGATAAGGAACATTCTAGATCTAATAAAAGAGGGACAGGTGATATAAATTACCTAGGTAATGTCACCTACTAGTTTTGGACCTAAAAGTTGTGTATCAACATACCTATGACTTAAAGGCTGATAAGATGCATTAATATATGGTTTTAAGGCAGGTTATTTTATCCTACAATTTTTTAAAATATGTAGGAATCTAAGTTGCATGAAACATGGAAACATGTACTAGTTTCATAAATGGGAACGCCTAGAAACGCGACACCCCCAAAAGGGTATCTGGGGAAAACATAGCATATATATATATAACACATTATCTTGCAAGAAAATAAGAATAAAAGGTTAATGTGTAGGTAGGTTTAGAAACGAATTAGAGGATAATTTATCTTCATTTTCCATAGATTAGGGTTTTCTAGACTTCCCATGGGCCCCACACCCCTCATGGGCACTTGGGCATTTCTGAGAACGTTTCCACGAGTTTTCAATACTAGTACGTGGACAGTTTAGGCGCTTCATGCAACAGAGGTGGGAATACTTTCAGACACAAAACATGACCAACTAAAGGGTTTATGACCTCAAAAGTAATAAGAGGAATAAGAACGATGGAACTAGGAGGAAATTGCTTGGCATAGGTTTTTAAAGACCTAGAGTCTGGAAGCAGGAGGACTATGCTCAAATGAGTATAAATCCTAGGACCACAGGAGGCCTCACCAGTACAAGAATGGTTATCCTCCTTTGTCAATCATCATCAAGTGAAAAGAAACATAGCAAACAAGTGCCAAATATGTGTGCTATAATAATCAACCTTGTATTATGTAGCATTCTTTGCAAAATAACTCTGTACTAGCACTAGTAATTAGTAGAATGAATAAATATAATCCACATATCATTTTGTGTTCCCTGCATTTTAAGTGTGTCATAAGGATTACCCACAGGTGGAGGAAAAACAATCCAGACATGAAATCAAAGAAGAGATAATAAACAAGGCTCTCCACTAGGCATATTTTGATGGAGCTTCGCAAGAAAATCCCCCTAAAGGAGGTACAGGAGGAATTCTATATCTCTCCTCCAGACAGCGTATCTCCTTCAAAGCAGGAATTGGCCAGGAATCTAACGATTTCTGTTAACTGATGGCACTCAAATTACTTCTTCAGCTAGCCCAAGAACATGGGGTCCAACAAATTCAAATTTTTTGTGACCCTCTCTTGGTCATCAAATGGATTAGAAAGGAAGCACAAATCAGAAATTTCACTTTACAGCCCCTTTATGATGATATACAAATGCAGATGACAGCTTTCTCACATATACAGGGACAGAAACAGCATAGCGGATGGCCTTTCAAAAACTGGATTGGGATTGGAATGTAGTACGTAGAGTACTTCCATCCTACAGAATGGTCACTCCACAGATTTTACACATACTCCTTGGATATAATGAAATACTTCATTTTTCTGGCTGAGGGCTGATCACAGCTTTACTCTTTTTATTTAACTGTCTATGTAACTTTTTGAGAAAAGATACAGCATGCTGATATATGTACCAGTTTTATGTAATTTTGGGGGAAAGAAATACCTTGCTGTTATATGTATAAAGATAGGAAAGTATGAAGAGGGTGTCTGCTCTAATTGAATGTTAAGCCATTTTTTGAATGCCAGGAGGCATCTGACTTCGTAATTTTGTCGTAAGGCAGATTCTGTCAACTAATTGATACTACCAGTTATTTCAAGTGGTAATCATTCATCAACAAAATAAATTGCTCTTTTTGTTATTAATTCCAGCAAAAAGAAACATAACACAAATGACATATGTGTGTCCTATAGAAGTCAGTCTAAGGGTGTCTCATACATCAATTTGGTATCTGGCTAAGCTGTGAACTAAAATTAGATTATTATTATACGTAGCATTCTTTGCAAATTAACTTTGTACTAGCATAAATAATTAGTAGAATAAAGAAAGATTGCCCACACATCAACTTTTGTTTCCTGCATTTTTAGTGTGTCACAAAGAAGTTTGCATCAACTAATTGATAATCCTGGTCATTTCAAGTAGTAATCATTCTTCAACAAAATCAATCACTCTTTTTTGTTATCAATTCAAGCTGCATTAGAATTTTTTCTTGTGTTAATGCTGCAGATATCGGGAAGGTTCTTGTGACTTATATGTGGCTAACACACAATCTCTCCCCTATAAAAGCAATCAAAATTTCAGAGTACATAATATGGACGGTTAACAGTAGTTAATAGCTCAACAACATCAGAGGATATGGAGTTTCTACATGGCATTCAAAACAAGGAGATTGAAAAAAACTGGAAAAGTAAATAGTATGTTGCAGATCATACTGAATCTTAATACATGTCTGAAAACTTGAAAATTTGTTGTCTTTTTACATTAATCGAACTTAATTGATCATACTGGAGACCAAAAAATATATTCTTGATGCCATAAAATACCTATATTCTAACTTAATTGATCATACTATTCTTGATGCCATAAAATAAAAATACCTAGCAAAGAATTTCTCTTAAATGCTGGCTTTCAATTCTTAGATGTTCATGGAGCAACCACAGGCAATTTTTTAGGTTTCTTAGGAGATTACTCTCTTTCCTTTTCCAAGTATTGTTTCTGAAATTCTGGCATTGTACAACTTACAACTATGAGAAGTTTCAAATGCATACTACATTTACAATAACCTGCTTTCTAAAGTTTCTACATAACATTTGAAACAAAGATAATGAAAAAGGTGGATAACAATATTGTAGGTCAGACTTGAATGTTTAGACTTCATAATGTGCCTCCCTCAAAATGCAGTAGAAAACTTGAAAATCATGTTAAGTTTTGACATTATGCCAACACAAGTGATGATACTGAAGACCAGCGAATATACTTTTGATGCCACAAGATAAGTATAGAAAATTTTCTCCTCAATGCTGAATTTTGAATTCCTAAAATGCTCATGGAACAACTACAGGGATTCTTCTTATTCTTATTACTATTATTGGGGAGCTATACATATTTTCTCTCTAAATTATTTTTTCTGACACTCAGAGATTTTTGCATTTTTGCAACCCACAATTATTAAGATTCAAACGCTTTCATCAGATATGATAATTACAATAATCTGATTTCTAAATGACTAAGACAACTAAATATTATAACATAACCATGTCTACAATGTTTGGAATATACAAGGATAAAGCAGGTCAGCATTGATGCTCAATCAAGATACTACAAGGAAAAAAAATTCTTAAATCATATCAAAGAGAGAAAATGGCTTACATCAGAAGTTAAAGGAATATGATGATAGATTCGCATGAAACGCGCAATTAGATTCCGAAAGCGTGTGCTACCCGCAGGTGGTTCAAAGGGAAAAAATGAATGCTCTTTCAGAACTCTAGCAAGATAAGCTAGAAATGGAATCTTCTCATCAGCTACTGAGTCATCTTTGAATGACAGATCCAAAGCACTGCTGGCATCTTGGAAACCATTTTTTAAAAAGTCGAAGATAACCTTAACCTATCATTTGAAATTATAAATAATCAGTCTCTGGAAACACTTCAGATATATTTTCCACAACATTCATTTTCAGGATTTCAGATGGACATACATTATTTGGCTGGCGCAGCTCACAGCTGTAAACTGACAAAGCATGTGAAATTCGCCCTCCAGATTTTGCATATGCCCAAGCAGTCCGAGCACAGATAGGCTCATCACTAACCAGGCCCATGAAGAACTCAAATCGATGACGACTACTTTTCTCAATTTCAACAAGGGCAGAAATGTCAGTATCAGCAGCCTGACAAAAGAAGCCAAGATTCCCTAATCAGCTATCAAATGAATGGTCCGAATTCAATAAGTTATCAGTTCAGAAGTAATTTTTAAGAAAATGTTTTGATCCATAAGCTACCAAAAATCCAATTTTATGGTCACAGATGCAGTAGCAACATTAGATGAGACTACAAAATTGAAAATATAGAATGTGCCATATTATCTATGTAAAATCTTATTTTACCTTTTTGTGATCCTTTCCTTTCAACTAGGCAGGCACTCAAAGATTATAATTAAAAGAATGAGGTAGACAGCAGTCAAACTTGTTTTGGGGCTTTATTTCCCTAATCTGATTTATAAGCCCATTCGACTCTGACCCCCTTGTGCCATTCAAAGATGATTCCATCTTGTATATTGCTTTAATTACTTGTCATATATTTTATTAGTTATTTGTAAAGGCGGCTATGTAATAACACTACAAAACATGACATCAATCATTTGATATTTTTAAGGCCCGTATTCAATTTACTAGGTACATAGTTTCCATTTGATTCAAACAAAAAACAAATAATTAGATTACTCAGTATTTGAACTATATGTCCAGTGGAACAATACTATAAAATATGATATAAAGTATATCTCCATAGAAAAATGCCTAGAAATAAGAGCATATACAAAAAGCAGTACCAAAGCATAAAGTAGTCAAGATGCTAGATACATTATTATAGCAAACAACTAGACCACAGATCACCCAACCTGAATAACTCTCGTCTGCCAAAGTTTTGTGATTTGAAATCCTCTTCTTTCAAACAAACGTTCACAAACACCTTGCCCCGGGCGACCTCCAATGTTGAATATCATTCGACCCATGGGCTTTATAGAAGCAATTCCTTCCTCAACAGCCCTAGCGATAAGACCAAGGCCAAACTGATCTTCAACAAAACCCTGAAAAGGCAATCAAAATTGATTGTTAATCAAAGTAAAAAATAAAAATAAAATTATCATTGTGCCAAAACCACCTGCATAGAAATAAACCTGTAACTTTAGTGAAGACAAATAAATAGCAGTGGATGAAAAGCTAAAATTGCAAATGACAATGTAGCTAACAAAACTAAGCACTCAAGAATCTTATAGCCCTTATCACTAGTACATATAACATGGCAGTCGAATACAGATAGAATTGCTCCTTCCCTCAGATCCAGCAAATGTGCTTTTGTATTCCCCAATTTGTGTTTCATCAACGTTTATACACGTCTGCTTAAGCAGTAGCTGACAAAGCTTGAAATTTGAACTGTACAATCAGCTCAGTGTTCACCACTGTTGCATGGATCCAATATAAAGCTTTTTCTATATATTCTCTATTATAACTATCAACCTGAATAATAATGTTGCTACCCTCTCATATTCACTAGCTGATCATTTGTTTGCATGCTAGGCATCATTAAATCATTTTTCACATTTAAGTGTTGTTTTGTTTCTCAATCATTTCATTAGCATTTCTACTTGTCAGTTGCTAAATTTGGAGACACCTGTACATTGATGTAGTTTATTACTGAAAACAATTTTTTGAAGAGTTTGGATCTGGTATAGTGGGGATACAACAGTTATTATAACAAAAGAACATACATAAACATGTTATTTAATTAAATATATTCTTATTTATTATTTTTATATATTAAATGTTTTTAGTATTTTACCTATTAAATTTAATATGACATTTATTAAATATGTTCTTATATATATCTTAACTAATTGGATTAACCAGGAAGCCAAGATTCAAACCTGTGGAGTAGGTTCTTGAGGAGAGGTTGGAGGGGTTTAGGTCATTTGTTTCTAGATGTTGGTGTTTGAGTGTTTGTCTGCCACCAAGTGAGGCAGTATTCCATATGCACTCCAACCACCAATATCCTTTGAGCTTTAGTCAAATTGGATAGGGTTGGAAAGAGGCTTCAAGACTATGAAGCCATCATTTCAGCATTCCCCCATTATGGGATCCATCACATTTTGGGACTAAGATCTTTGTGTCCATCTTGAAGGATTGATTGGCAATAGGAAAACCACATTGTATATTGTGTTGTTGACAAGATGGAGGCAGGTGTTGTTGTTGTAGAGTTTGTTGTTGTGTAGTCATCAGTGATTGGAACATGGACATCATGTCCTGCATCATTTTAGCTTGGAACTCATTTTATTGTTGCCTTTTGACTACATTAGAACCTATCTCTGTTGGCATTGTTCTTGTATCTGCTCTCCCAGCAATTTAATGATACTAAAGTCCTAGGAACCCTCTAAGTCTCTTGGACCACAAGGAGCCAGGATGCAAAAACTAAAACAGAGACTTTGCAAAACTGAAACAAAATGTTGCAGTATTGCTAGCTAAGTGTGCAGTCTAGGTCCCATCAGTGAAAAATCATGCATTGGCAACACCGCAAGTTTAAACCAATGCTGTATATTTCGTGTCGGGGAAAGTGTCAGCGAGGGTCCGGAATGTAACTTCTCGGCGACATCGGCGGAAAATGTCGGAAAATGTCGCAAGACCTCAAAAAAATACAAAAACACTCATTTTTTTCAATTTTTTAAACTTGTAAAACAACAAC
>SNQJ01S0024064.1:204030-219043 GCA_010110895.2 Picea sitchensis
ATGATTTGATGTTGAGAGTTCCTAGAGGAGGAGGAGAGCCGACCTTACTGTTTTGTGGATTTCTGGAGGAAACCATCACCATTGATCGGTTTCGGTGTTGAGAGACACACACTAGCCCATTGGAGATACCATCCAGGTATCTCACCATACTTTTCAGGAGTATCCATTGCAGAGTGCGTAGCTCAGCCAATGAGGGCGCAAGTCAGTTTGAGGGTTTGGAGAGCTGCACAAAATCCGAGTCTAGATTGCAGTTTCCTTCCAACCCATTTGAGATCCAGCCAGGGCGCTTCTATTGAGCCATCAATTGTCGGAATCTGACGGTGGAATCTTTCATATCACCTCATCCAGCCATTTAGGGCACAACTCTTTCGAATAGACATTTGGGGTTGCATGCAGAGTATCAGAGCAGATCCGAGCAATTCCTTCCGACCCAGTTCTGCATTTCGCGAGACGATCGTTTTGAGCCATATAGCATCAGATTCCGTTGGTGGGATCCTTTGGGGCGCATCCAATGTCCCAGGAGGTGCGCAAACCCCCCAGGGGTCCAGGTCCAGTGCCTTAGAGACTAGATCCGAGATTTGGCACTCATCCATTTTAGTCTAGAGGCCAGGGCCCTTCTATTGGAGCAGTTTCCAGCGCATTCTGACGATCTATTCTTCCGGATGAGTTTTCCAGCTGGTAGTGGTTATCGTACTTCTTTGGAATCGCATATTTTTGTCGATCTATCCGTGCATGCATCAGATCTGCTATCATCTTCTGATCACAGGTATTTTTATGCTATTTGCTTGTATTCCAGTGATGATCCATGAGATCTAGATGACGTTTATATTCTATATTTCCAGTAGGCTATTGTATTTCCATGCTTGAATCGTATAATACATGATATTGGGATGTTGATGTTCTTTACTTCTGCATGCGTCCTTTATATGCTGTTAAAACCATAAATATGCAACATGCACATGCAATAACCATCAAGATATCAAACATACAACTGAAACGCATCCAGAAACCCCTAGTGTATCAGATTTGCAAGAGAGAACAATAGATCAGTAGCAAATATTTTGATTAGCGGGATCGGGGATATTTCAGAGTGATGCTGATGATACTATGGTATCCTGACCAATAGCGGGTAGCTCAGTTAGGATTTTATATCCTAGGGGACTGATCATCCCTGGATAGATCCCGAAGGTCCGGTAAGGACGGTCTGTCAGAGTACCTGTGCATGTATATGCTAGCTATGGTCA
Organism: Picea sitchensis; assembly: GCA_010110895.2. Lineage (NCBI taxonomy): Eukaryota > Viridiplantae > Streptophyta > Pinopsida > Pinales > Pinaceae > Picea > Picea sitchensis. The sequence continues at coordinate 205,275 of SNQJ01S0024064.1, forward strand.
ATAGTGGTAGCTCCGTTAGGATTTTTATAATCTTAGAGAATCTTATGATTCCTGGGCAGATACTGAAGGTTTGGTAAGGACGGTCTGTCAGAGTACCACGTGGTAGCTCCGTTAGGATTTTACATCCTAGGGAATCTTATGATTCTTTGGCAGCTCCTTAGGGATTGTCATAGTACCACAAAATGTTGTTGATACACCTGCCTCATTCTGTTTCCCCATGATGATGATGATGTTGTTGCTCCAGCCTTCGTGCTGTGATGATGTTGTTGCTCCAGCCTTTGTGTTGTGATGATGATGCTATTGTTGTTGATGTTATCGATGATGATGATATATTAGTGTTATACTAATTGATGTTGATGCATATGACGATAATGTTACTCTAGCTCCATGCTATGAATGATGATGAGAAAAACTTCCGATGATTTATAGATATGCCAGTCAGTGTTCCAGATGCTGTTGATGTTGCTTCCCTCTCTCTCTCCTGATGATGTTGTAGAATACCCTTCTTGTTAAGGGAGAGTGTTGAAATATTGTAACTGCAAAGAGTATTCTATTTATTATTGAGTTATTATTAATTAGATCAATCCCCTTTTGTGGATTGATCATGTTGATCTTTGTAAATGACCAAATCCCCTTTTGTGGATTGGTCAAACCCTAATTATATCATGCAAATTAAGAAGTCGGTCCCAAGCCTAATTAAAGTGGGTTTAGCCACTAAGTGAAGAAGTTGGCCTTGCCCAGTGAAGAGACACCTCCCTAGTGCCTGCTAGCCAGTATAAATAAGAGAGGCTAGCGCCTCATTCATTCACTCACTTAGCTCACTCATCTAATGCGCAAGTTTGAAGGAAGATGCAGTTTCCAGTTGTCGGAAGAAGGAAGAGAGAGGCGCATTGCACAGTGTTGGATATTCTCTAGTGTTTTGGTTTATTGGCATTGTATTGGCTATCTATATTAAGGAAGTTTTTGTTGGGTTTTCTCCCCCATGAGGGTTTCCCAGGATAAATGCTGTGTATCTTGTGATTGTGTTTCTCTCAGTGATCTTGCATAGGCTATTATTGTCTAGTAAATTGAAAAGAAACTTAATAGATGCTCTAAAATTAACACAAGCAAATTAAGGAGCAATTATGCAAGTATAAGAGGAGATTATCGAATTGCACACATGTTGTAGACTCTAGATTGTATTAGATATTTGGGAGTAGAAAATCAGTGGAGAGTGGTCATCTTTGACTAGGTCTTTGCTAGGTACAAATATAAAAGGCATGATTAGGTGAGAGTGATTAATTTAGACCAAGTTGACCATAAAGATTAATTTAGACCAAGTTGACCATAAAGAAGCAATTATGCAAATATAAGAGGAGATTGCCAAATTGCACACATGTTGTAGACTCTAGATTGTATTAGATATTTGGGAGTAGAAAATCAGTGGAGAGTGGTCATCTTTGACTAGGTACAAATATAAAAGGAATAATTAGGTGACTGATTAATTTAGACCAAGTTGACCATAAAAGATGAAAGAAAAATAGAATAAAGCACAAGAGAGAGAAAGTACAAATATAATACATATTTGGACACATGCACTAGACTAAATCTCATCAATTCCTCCTTTCTTAGAGGATATCATAACTGGTTTCTGTTGAAGATGGGGAAACTTGGCCCTTTGTTTGTTTGTTGTTTCCTACTTTCTTAACTGAATTGAATGCAAATCTGGGGCACGTTTGCAAGCTTCTTCCTTTGGGTAGCCTTGGTGGTAGTGTGGCCATGCTAGGATTTGCTGCTTGAAATGTTCGAATATCTTATTTAGCCGATCATGAACCTTGAAAGTGCCGAATTGTAATTTGTAGAAGTCGATTTGGTTGGCTTCTGCCATTGCTGCACAAAGTTCAAACTTTGTTAAATTCGAATAGTGAGAGGATATTCTGGGAACATACCCTTCTTGTGTTTTGTAAACTTGATATTAGCTCCAAATTTAGCTGTGTAATAAGATATCTCCTTGAGCACTAATTTGCACAGAATGTGCTTGAGCAAGATTTGTGGAGCTAAGGTGTTCCAATAGACACAAATATAATTGCCATCTTGTTTTATGTACCAATCACCGATTAATTCCAGCACAACTAGGGCTTTCTTAGAGAATCTCGAGAAAGGTTTGTCGAAGATGAGCTCATAAAAGAGGAGCTAGGAAGACCCCACAAAGATGCTCGTATTGTTTTGAATACATATATTTGTATAGCTTCTAATAATGGATTGGGAGTTTTATGATCCAAATTTATGAGTGGAACGAAATGAAACATAGATCTATAACATTAACACAGATATACAGAGAACAATAACAGAGATACAGTGAAACTTAACTTCTATTCAATAAAGAAATCTGCTGAAACTGTAAAATGCAGAATGAAACAATCTTGCTCGAATGGTGGTAGCTAATCTCTAAGAAGAGATGTGGTGGCTATGCGCATTCGCATGATCACATTACAATGAGGCCTCCAGGGATTTTTAGCATCAAGAAGTAATCAGAAAACCCTAGACATCCAAAAACCTAACCCTAGAAGATGAAGCACCAAAAGTCATGTGGGCCTCGATGGGGTAAGTTGGTACATCAAATTCCTAGGGTCGTAACTTTTGCATACGATCTCCATTTTAGGCGCACAATAAACCGTTGGAAAGGTCTATTCGAGGACTACACATTATGCTGCCACGCTCTGTGTCTATCTACTATGTGATTGTGGCGGGCCCAAAAAGCTTTGTTTAGGGCCTCAAAACGACCCCAGAAGTTTAGGACCTTGTTATCGCACAAGTTGTAGGTTGGGAAAAGTCCAACCCAACCACTAAATGGCGACAACTAAGAGGTCACACCTACCCACTGTCACCTTAGGCAGGTGTCCCCGTCACTTTAAAGGTGAGGTAGTTACCACAAGGGGGGAATCCCGGTGACCCTAGGGGGAATGAGATGAAGAAAGATGAAGATGGAGATGAATTCCCTAGAGGTCAAATGTAAATGGTATGAAGGTCTTGGAATGAAGTCTTGGGAAGGTCCAAGTATTGCCAAGTATGTTGAGTAACCTGCAAATGGTGAAATACCTGCCCGAGACACAAGAAAAACAAGCATATATTTCAATGTAATCCATTGGACAAGCAAGTTAAGCTTGCTGTCTCTAATAGCAGCTGTTAGTAACAATGTATATCAACAATAAAATGACACCATAAGATAAATGCTATAAATCAAGTGAAAGATACAAGAGAAAGACTAGTTAAATACTAGCAAAACTCAAGATTAAAGACCAAGATACTAGAATGAAAAGACAAGGCTGTTGTAAACACTTTCTGCAGCAAATTATATCAGCCTTATGGCTGTAACAATCAATGTGTTACAGCAAGAAAATCAACCATTGAAACTCCTCCAAACTTTTCCAAAAGGTGCGCTAGGGCGAGTAAGATAAGTGTGCAAAGTTTGGGCAATTTCCAATGGTTGATTAGAGAGTTATTCAAGCAATTAAGTTAGGGTTTCTGCAGCCCTAATGGCTGAAGATGCAAATTTGTAACAACAAAAGAACTATTCTTTTGATGGGGACGCCCTTGTGGCTGTAAGGTGCTCTAAGCACAAGGAACACAATCCAAGTTGCAAAAAGTAAATATGAGAAGAAATTACGTTTCCCAATGCAATATTTTATTTCTCCAATGCAAGATTAGTGCCTTTAGTTATGGGCTAATGGGGTCTGTTATCCCCGATATCTAGGGTTTTATTTCTCCAATGCAAGATTAGTGCCTTTAGTTATATTATCAATCAAGTATCCCGGATATCTAGGGGATAACTAGAGATCATGTCTCGAGGCCCACATATCCCAAACATGGAAAACGAAAGTGAGTTACCCGGCATGGTCCGAGGACCCTTTTCCCTTCTCGCCCAGATTTAGTCCCGCCAGCGCATTCTACCTTCCATCACTACCGGTTTGGGCTTGCATCAAGAAAGGTTCTGTCTGTGAGGTAATTGGTCCGATGGTATCATGGTATGTGTCATATTTAATCATTATAACCTTCTTATGTATGTATTTGGGATCTCTTTCACTTCTGATGACTGCTTGATCTTACACTAATCCACTTGACCAATATTGGGGTGATTGATTGGGTAACTTAGCAAGTTGGTATCCATGGGTTTTGGTTAGCCACTAAAAGGGGGCTTGAAGAACCATCGTCCGCTCCCTTCATATTATCACTTTTCATCTTAAAACCCCGCCATCCATCCCATTACCCTAGTCTGCCATTAGGAGGACCACCCGGATACATCTTGTCTCTTAAAAGAAGGGGTTAAAGGCCAAGGAGGTAAAAGCAAATGGTAAAAAGATAAAAAGTTTACAGGGAAAATTGAAACCTAGAGATGCTTCGCCTGTGGGATCCCCGAAGGCAAATAAAAAAGCTTCCATAAGAAACCGAGGGACCCTAAGAAAATGATAAATAAATAAAGTGCAAGACCTAACTAAGAGGATGGAGGTCTCATCAATGAAATGGCCTACGCTATAAGTTCATAGGTATTTAACGGTATAACATTGCCACCATCCGGAATAAGTTACCAAGCTGTGGCGCTGGACCTTTGGCTGTATTTTGACAAAGGGAAGGTCTTGATCACCAGCCGCCCCCTATCATTCGTGAAGATACCTAGTGGGTAATGATCATTGCAAATTTCCTCGGCCACCCAGCTGCTGCTGTCCCTCTATCAAGGTCTTGCAGCAAAATATAAATAAAGAAAGATAAGGCAATAATGGGTTTGGAAAAATTGCATCCATGACTCAAACATTCTACAAAGGCACCCATAATACTGCATCTAATACCCCAAAATTCTAGGTCTAATCCATAACCGTGACATCCCTAAAACCATGATTACACGCCACTATACATGTTTTGATAACCCTTTGCGGAAACTCTACATCTCCTGTGGGTATTAGCCCAAATAGTCGCCCCTGGTTACTTTGGATTGTATGGACTGTGGTGGTAAGGGTCTTTGAGCTATTAGAAGATTTGTTAGGTGTTACGTACACATTTGATAAACTTAATGATGAAATTTGATTTACATTGGCGCATGTCTTAGGACTGGATGAGCCCCTGAGGGCGGCCTTGAGACGCGTGCACCGTCTTCTGGACGTGCCAAAGGACGGTACATGGGAGATGATCACCGGGACTCCATAGCTAGAAAGCCCATCGATGGATCGCTAAGTGTGATGGCGTGACGTTAGCGGACGCAGCCCCGGTAATGTAGGGAGCAGCGATCACCGACGCGCTTTTGGACATGATTGTGGCTTATGGGGACTGTACCGGGCGTGTGGATGGACCATGCACGGGATGCGGGATCGCCATCACTGATGGCCGGACGATTTTAGCACGTTCTCTTTAGGCTTGTTTGGCACGCAGGGATGATAATCGACCCCCTGGAGGGGCAACGCTTTGCTCATGTGGTGTTTGTCATGCCCTAAGAGGGCTAACGCCTCCCTTTAGGGGCCTGACGCCTCATATCTGCTTTATTTTGGCATTTAGCATGTAAAAAGGACAAATGATTTAGTAACTGGACTTTAGCCATGTCGGCTATTTTGCTGACCTAATTTAATTTTAAGGTCAAGGCTAACAGTTCAGTTTTAAATAGAGGATGTTTTTCCTCTCATTGATCATAACACAACTTGCTCACTCAGAGAGAAACTCCTTAGCTCCTTTGGTCTTCATTTTTCGAACTCTTTGGAGGAGGTAGCTTAACTCTTTGGAGGTCTTATTCTCTTGGTGAAGGGTGCTTTTTACACAGCATTTACAACTAGGGATTGATTACTGTTCTTCTATGATCCCTGTAAGTGTATTTTCAAAGCTCTCGAATTAGTTGTTGTCTCTCACATTTACATCTTCATTGTATCCTGCTGTTGTCCCTTAACTTGAAACCCCTAGGGAGTCTACAATCAAAGTAGGGTTGAGACTTTATGTCCCCATAGTATTAGCTTTAACCATTTGATTTGAGAGAGTTTAGCCTAGCCATTACTACACCAGGCTTTGTGCTAGTTTTGAGTAGAAATTGAAGAAAGATTTGACTCTAGGCCTAGCCTTTGCTACAATCTAGGGTTTGATTCTAGGGGTTTGAGAAAGCCTTGCCTTGGCAAATATCTCTTTTTCAGCCATAGGTTTCTATTCTAAGCTAAATGCTTGCCAAGGGAAGTGTTAAGGAAAGGAAGCTCCTAGGGCCTAGCCTCATACACCTAGGTTGGGTCTTCCTTTCTCTTTAGGGGTTAGGGTTTGTGTGTAATTTGCCTTGGCAACACCACTAAAACCTAGTTCTCTTTGTCCTGATTTTGAAGACCTTCTAAACCATTAGTTACCTTTCCCTTTGACTCCATTAACCCAAGGCACCAATTTCAGAGTCTCTTCCCTTAGAGCCGTCAGACTTCTTCAAACTTCAAACTCTTTCAAATTGCAAAACCCTAACTAACCTAGTTACTAACCCTAGCTTATCTTTAGACTCAACTTTAAGTGACAGCTTGAGTCTCTTTAGAGTTTGTTTAATAAAAGCAGCCCCACCTTCCCTTGCAGTCGTGTGAGTTAGACTACACTTCTGATTATTGATTTTTGGACAAAACGGCCCACTTTGGATAGCTAACCCCAAAAAGAACAACATTAATCTACCGCGATCGCCACATCACTAAAACTGTTTAAGACCCTTGTATGTTTGCCTTTACCTTCACTTACGTGAGCCTTTGACTTTTTTTGAGATTGATTGGTGCAAAACGCTGGCTCTCTTTTCCTCTTGATTTTACTTATTTACCGACGTCATTAATCGCAGGAAATATAGTATAGGGCTGACGCTGCTTGGAATTTTTCTTTGTTCTATACCCTTAACGCTAGGATTGTTAGTGTTCTATTGATTGGCATAGAGTTATTGTTCATGTTCTTAAAGCTAATCACAAAACGTTATAGCTCTTTGTCTCTTAATTCACTTTTTAGCCTACCGCCTCAATTCGCTGGTGCAATGGGTATAGGTGGATGGCAAGATTGTATATGAGATTGATTTTGAATTGTAATTGATGATATGGTACATGGTTTAAATTGCACATATTGAATGTAAGCAATTCGTCTCTTTATGCCTTATTATATGATATAAGTCTTTGTTTTATTAGCTATCATTGACTTCGGGCTAATAATAGCATTTATTAATTGCTCATGTTTTAGAGATAGTCATTGATTTTAAGAAGTGCTACCCAATCGCAAGTACATCCTAGTTTTCTTTGTCTTTGCCTCGCAAGCATGTACATTGGCGCGGTGACTATCTTTATACTCCTGCATCAACTGCGGAAGGGTCTCTTGACTTGATCTTTATCCTTTTCCCTTCACTTATCCAGATTGACTTGGGACGCCTTTGGACTTGCCCTCCTAATAGAAAGAGCCCCCATCGAGATGACAGTAGAAGCTTCCCGTTAATGGCTTACCCTTGACCTGCTATTTAACCTTTCCTACAAACCGTAAGATAACAGTATCAGCAGAGCTAGGACTACTAAACCCTTTGGGGTGTAAACTCTTACTCCCAAGGTAAGTAACCTAGCTAAGGTTTGAAGATGAGGGGTGTAAATCCTCTTACTCTCTCACTGAAACCCCACAAAATAACTTTAAAAGCCTGATAAAATGATGGGAACTAGGATAGGTGTATATCCTTATACTCCCTATCTTAGCCTTTTGGCTAACAATCAACCTTTATCTTGAATTACAAAATGATAATAACAAAGTATAAACCATACCATTCAAGAAAAGCCCTTGTAACATGCCAAAGTAAACCTCCACAAAAGCAAGAGAAAGAGCTCCTAGAGATAGCGCACCATCGTCATCATTCAACCATAACCAAAAAACATTATTCCATAGCACCAAAGGGAAAATACTCCAAGTGTAGCGAAAATTTCAGACCAAGTACTTCACAAGAGAGAGTTATGAGATAATGAGATCTTATGATCTCTTTATTTATGTGTACCGTCACTAAGATAGTTTGTCCACATAATTAAGGGTAAAAAACAAGACTAGGGTCAACAACCCTAATCTCTCTCCCTTAACAAAGCAATATTAAAAAATTCTGCATTTCCTGAATTTCTACTCCTTTGCACAAAGAAAAATCCCTAGTTATATGGGAGTCCAATATCAAATTCTTTAGAGACGAAGCTTTTGGGCACCAGGAGACACACAGGATGCAGAGGGTAGAAAGGCTTCCCAAAAGCCACATGTCAAGCATCCCAATAACTTCCTTCATGATCAAGGCTCAAGCCCCTCAAAATGTCCTTGTGCAAATAAATGCATGTCAACTCACCACCAAACCCTAACCCCTAGGTGACGCCATGCTCTGGGAGGTGACGCTTTGCCTCTCCCAGGAAAAATGTTTGGCATATGCGGGATATGTTATGTCGCCCAAGTAATCTTCTAGGCCTCCAAAGTTTGATCTATCTCATATGACATATGGCCCTCGGTATCCACCTGTGGGTTTGTAGCCTCATGGAAGCCCAAGCCTAGCTTGGGCTTCCCAAAATTGTCCACCAACTAGGGTCCCGGGTGAAGACAAATAAGAACGCTCTCCAAGGATCTCAAGTCATAGGATCATGATAAGTGAATCCAATCAATAAATGAGCTACCTAAGCATGTGCATCAAAGATCACTTATGTTAAACAATTAAGTGCTCCAAAGACATTATGCCACTTGTTAAGCTTGAATATGGGAGGGTTGGACGAGTGTCCCATTGGGTAGATCTTGCCTAGGTCAGTGGAGAGTTTCCAAGAGATCCTCTCTAAGCCATGTAAAGTGGGTGAAGTGGTTAGGGTCAAGACTCAATGGGCAAAGGCCCATGACATACAAGAGGTCAGAGTGTCTCATTCATGGGGTGCCTTTAGAGGGTGTGTGGTACCTTCGTCATAAATGCACTTTTCCAAGCCCATTATTTTTCCATTCTTTCGTTTTTTCATAAATTCAAGGAAAGGTTGAAAGCCACTGCCCTAGCATTAGTGTCTAGATGATGGCGTTGGAAAATTCCACAAACACCTAGTGGAAATGAGAAGGTCGGGCTTGTGATGAGACCTCTTTCCTCAACCATGCAACTCTGAGCCATTACCCGGCTTGGTGATCGATGATGGTCATGTCATACCACTAGATATTCATGGACATGATAGGCCTCCAATGGGTGATGAGACTTCTTATCCTCCAACTAACCTTTAAGCATTCTTAATCATATTCTTACGTATCCTTTCTCAAAGATAAGTGTTTCATTGCTTACTTGGGTGATCCATGTAATGAAGCATCTAGAAGTTTCATACATATGCTTTTATCTTTTACCCAACATCAATCCCTCTAGGCCTTTCAAACCCCCTTCTTCCCATAGAATGAGGGGGACAACCCCTTCTTGGCTCAATAAGCACCCTAAAATCCCAAGAGATAAGGGAAATGGGGGAAAGAAGTGGGAACTGGAAAGTAGGGTGCATGGTCGGGAACGGTACAATTGCTCTTCAAGGGAGTTCCTAGTAGCAAAACCCATCCCTAAGGGAAGACCATTTACTAGGGCACAAATGTCAACCACCAAGGTGAAGGTGGCAAAAGGCATAATGTCCGAAGCATATATCAAGGAAATCTAGAGCAATCTAAGATACAACATAATTTAAATGCCTTAAATATTGAAATCATGCTCACCATAATAATCGACTTGTACCATGGAGTAAGGCCCACTTCTAGAAGCCAACTGATGTGGTGGATGCCATCCTAAAAATTCCATGCACTCCTAATGATGGCGGAGAAGGGTCTCCAACAAAGGCAAAAGGATACCGCCGGTCATGTAGTCTCTTGGCTCTCCATATTCCAACCCAGGGCCTCAAGACATAATCTCTTTAGCTATCCACAAAATGGGATAACATGACCAAAAGCTAGAAAAAAACCGCCAAGTTGAAAACTGTATGTGAGCCGCTTAGAAGAGGTGGGTGGCCACCGACATCCACTGATCAATCTCCCTTCCTTAGGGAAGCAATGGTCTCCTCAGGTTGAGTTCCTCGTCAGATGAGAAATTTCTATTGAATTTGGCCCTGGGTTGGCCACTTGCCTTGGTGCAAGAACTTCCCTTGCCTTTGACAACACGATAAAAGTTGAAGCTCGCTGGCGAAAGTGCCGCTGACTACAGTAATCCATGATCCTGATCATTGGATGCCTCACCCATGCGCCGTGGTTGAGTCATTCATGCCGAAAGTGAAACCGCCTACAACATAGTCCGAAGCATCCGCTCCCCACCCTGCAAGGTCAGCCGCAGCCGTAATGAGAGCATCGGTGGTCGGTGCACAAGCGCTGTTTCAAATCATCAAACACTTATTAAGCCATGTAATTAGCCCCACACGAATTTTGCCCTGCCACAACCTTGGTCACTTTGGCTAAGGGCCCATGCAATGTGGGAGAATCAAATCACCAACCTCAAGCGGAGCAGGAAATTGGTAAGGCCTAAGAAGCTCAGAAGCTTAGTGAGTGGATAATGGATACCAATGGATGAACTGGATCTACCGGATCACATGCACTCGTTGCCGCTCTAATACACACTTGCAAACGCGGAAAAAGTCTCAATCCACTTAATGTGTCCTTGAGGTAATAATTTGTGGTTCTCATTCACACCGCCACCTTGATCGAACCTCTTCCTTCTAGGCTTACTCCTAGGGAAGCCAAGGGGGTAGACCCCTAGTTACTAGATTGGGATTAAACGTGCTTTTATGTTCTAGGAGTTGGTTTTGGTAATTGGTTAAAGGCTAAGGGGAAAACTACCCTAAGATGCTAAGGCAGCAAATGCAAAGTACAAGTTATTCTATATGACAATCAACCCTTTCCTAAGTCAACTATGACTAGCGCCTAAAGGTTGGGCAAAGGGGTCAACTAGGTTTGAGGGTGTTCGATTACAAGATGTTTACAAGTAAAACAAGTTGAAAACTACCCCACAAACCAAAGATTGCAATTACTTACTAAAGAATAAAAGATGTTTATAATGATTACACAAGATACAAATATACAAGGTAGAAAAGATACTTAGAATGTGAAAGCTAAAAGATATTAAGTTCATAAACCATCACATAAGCCAAGCATGCCCCAATAGCACTACTCTATTGGACCTGCCATTGGCAACCATAAAGTACTCAAGACTCAAGAAAGTGATGCCTCCCCAAGGGGATACTCAACCTCCTTGAATCACACCATAAAAGCAATGAAGCAAGATATAACAATGTTTAACCCATATGCTCATAAAGACATTAAACATTTAAGACATAAACAATGAATTTGCAATATGGATGATAAGCATGAAATTATCAGCAAAGGTGTTCCTACACATACATCTAAGTCCCCAACACACAAAGATTTTCTATGCAACTAGATGATTAAGGAGTTTCTTAAAAGTTAGATGAATTTTACTTCCCTCCCCCTAAACTATGCTGGTGTTTTAACTTCCTCCCTCCCTTGGCCAAATGATTGCCGGTAAGCTCAAGATAGTAAGGCAACGGTGTTCACCCTAGCTTCCTGTGTCACTCATAAGAGTACTTCCCCGGAAAGTGATCCCCCTTAAGAATCACGTGGGACGGTCCCCCACTTCCCTTCCGTTGTTTTCCTCAAACCCGCTTTAGATGGTGGAGATGGTTGAATAAAGCTATCCTAAAAGTCTGTAAATGTTATTACAAATGACCCTCGGGTGGGTCTTTAGGTGTGTTGGGTTGATTTTAGGAGTGTTTTAGGTGTCCAAAATTTTAGTTTTTAGCCCAAAACCGAAATGAAAATGTTGTTATGAGTGTGCTTGCAAGATGTAAAAGTGATAACCATAAACGCATCAAAACATCAGTGGAAAGCTGCAAGATACATGTCATTCATTTATCACCATTCCACATGTAAACTTGAAAGTAAAATGTGATGTTAAAGCAAGAACAACTTGCTACTTATAACAGAAAATTACTTGAAAATATAAAGCTATGAATGTGAATGTTTAGCCCATAAAGTCAAGATAATATGAATGAAAAACTCATAAAGTAAAGACAATCACCATAGCATCTCATCCATCATTTAGATATTCAACTTGCAAAAGGCAAGAACAACTTGCCTTGTGATAATGAGAATGAAACTTTAAGATCTTAGATTACTCATCCACACATATGTTAACCATTGAAATGATAGATGTGCTTGAAAAATAAAAACTTGACAAAGCAATGAGTAAGATCCTAAACCATGACTAGATCACACATACTTAAAATTGTAAATAGCATAATGACTTATGAAAGTGATGAATTTTTTCACTTAAGAGAGATTCTAAACCATTAAACCATTTATCATGATAAGCATGAGCATGTGTGAGAGATCTAATATTATATGTGATGACTACTCTAGAAGATTTAGACCATCATAACACATAGATCATCAACATAAATAATTTTCCTTTAAGCCTCACGATTTTGGGGATTACTCTCCCAAGGTGTAGGCAACTAACTTATCAAATTAAAACTTGGAAAAATGAAAACCACTCACAATGGCCAAGGTGGAGGCAAGCCTACCATTTTTGGCCAAAGAGGGTTGTTAAACAAATAACAAAATTATTATTATGAAAATGCCACACTACCTTGTCTTGTGGACAAGAGGGGCCAACAAATAAATGAAAAATAACTTGCAAGAACAAACTAGTCTAGCCCAACGATTTTGGGGGGTTGGCTAGGCCAATCACACACCCAAGGTGTAGGCAATATATGTTAGTTTACAATGATACAAAAAAAATCAATAAAATAGAAGAAGAAAACATGAATTTACAAAAGGAAAGGTAAGAAAATCGTTACCCAACCAAGGAAGGTTCTTGGGGAAGTCTTGAGGACGAATTTGGGCAGTGTTTCTCCTTGTTTCTGGTAAGTTCCTGCAAAAACCAGCAAGCAAAAGCTTGCTGGAAATGCTGCAAAACACACACAAAGGTCAAGAAAATTATCTGTTTTTACACAAAAAATTTTCACATGAAATCTCCAAGTAAAAGTAAATATTTTTGACCTATCTAAGGGGGTTAGAAAACTGAAATAAAAATGGAATGAGTGCAGAAATAAGAGATTAAGTAAGCTAAGAGTGTGAGAAGGCTTTGAGGGAAGGCTCGTTCTTGAGGCTGTCCCAACAATCCATTTGAAGCAACCTGCAAAACTCAAAACAAGATGTGAAGCATGGAAATAGATAACAAGCTTGAATAGACTAACAATATGAAATACTTCAAACCCTTAGCTATCCAACAAGTATAAACCAACAAGAATACTCTTTGCTAATCTACTCTAGTAAAATACTTCACCAAAGATCTACTCACTACTACACAAAAAATTGAACAATACAAAGTCACCTCATGTGCAAGAAAGCAACCAGAATACTCTTGGTGTTTCCNCAAAATCCTCCAAAGCTTTATTAATCCAATGTGAGAGTGTTGTAGCAACAAGTTGCTCCAAGACTCTCAAGAGCAATGAGTGAGATGGCAAGATGGCAAGAGCAAGAGAGTGAGAGTGAAGTGAAATTCCAGTATAGTAACACTAGCTCAAAGAATGGTGAGGAAAAAGGGTGAGGAAGGGTTCTACTTATACCTCAAGGGCAAAGTGAAGGCACTTGGATGAACTCCAAGTGTCACATCCCAATCAAAAGAGTGAATCTCTAAGAGAGGGGGTGCCCCACCTAGGGTTTTAGACATGGATAGGTGAGGTGGAAGGGTGTGGGCCACCTAGGGATGAGTTATGAGGCTAGGGAGGGCGCACTAGATAAAA
>SNQJ01S0024065.1:0-13548 GCA_010110895.2 Picea sitchensis
AATTTGCTGAGGTGGCAGAATACCCTGTTTTTTAGTTCAAATGAAATTGCCCATATACCTTTGAAATCGTTCTTTTCTTCATCATATATCAAAAATGAATGCTGGAGTGAGTGGGATAATTCATAAAACATGCATTGGAAAATGTTTCATCTCATTATGCTTCAAAAATTCCTGATCTGGGCGAAATTTTGAAAATTCTGGTTAAAATAGGCTTTCGGTGGTTGACTGGAACAGTTCGTGGGTAATTTAACCACCGAAAGTCAGAATTTTCAGAAAAACTGCCTTTGGGAAAAATCAATTTTCTCAGCCATGGAATATCCGTTTCACATGTTCCAATAGTCGATCGACATCTACAGATCGTAATCTTTCCCATGGTACAATCATATTTGGATTTGGAGCTAGGGAAGCTAGTCAAAATTTCCCTACAATATTAGGCATATTTCCTTCAAAAATGCTGGTGCGTTTTTGGTAGTTAACAGTTCCTAAAATAATCTGGATCAATATTGTTGATTAAGGGTTCATTACTTATTAGGAGTCAAATGTTCTAGTTAGTAACTTAGGACCCATGATTTAGGTATTTTTTCATAGGATAGGGGTAGGTGGGGAAGGGGGAGAGTGTGTTAATGGGTAATATATGTGGGATTATGGTTAGTGGCTAGGTGTTGGGGCTAGGGTTAGTGGTTCGTTTATTATAGGTTGAGGCTAATTTGTTTGGGTTTAAGGAGTTATCTCTTAATGGCTCAATGATTATGGGTTAAGGATTATGGGGTTAAATACTAGTGGTTAGTTAGTGACTAATTAAGCATTAGGGATATACATTTTTTGGGGTTATGGGGTGTTATATAATTAGATTTCTAAGTGTTATGTGTGTGGAATAGGCTCACTAATTTAGTAAGTTACTCAGATATGTTATTTGTTATGTTATGTGTATGGGTTAAATTCCTAAGGTAGGTTAGTGTGTTAGGTGCCTAGGTTAGATTAATGGGCTAGTGGTAAATTAAAGAAATATAAACATGATGAAACAACATCTCTAATTAAATCCAAGACCCACTGTTATGAACAATGATCCTCTATATATCTCATTAAAGTAGGAATCAACCCAATTTAAGATCTAGATAACAAAGAGGATCCACCAAGGAGGCATACAATATATAAAACCAATCCTAAATGATAACTTTGAATGAACCATATTAATCATAACATGTTTTACTTGATACACCACCTCTATAAATAAAATTGTGTAATAACATCCTCTCCAAAGAAATTTTTAAGGATCCACACTTATCTTGAAGCGTATAAACCTTGGTGAATCTTACTAAATCTTAAAATGGAAACCATAAAATGATTGGATACAATTTTGTAAAAATATTCAAATTTCTAAGGATTTCTAAGCTCAATTTTTAGAGTAAAATACTTCTATCCTCTAGGATTTGGGTTAATCATTTTAGAAAAAAATGAAAATTGACAAAACTTTTTTTACCGAAAAAAAAGGAAAATTAGTCTATGTACAAAATTTAACTTCTAACTTTTTCTTGTTCGTCTATCACTATGATATTAACATCAAAAGGAAATTTGATATTATTCCTTGTAAATTATTTATGCTTTTTCTTTTATATATTATTACAAATCATTAAAATATGAATAAGCAAGTACCAATTCCTATCTTAATGGGACAGATGGATCCATAGTCTGATGGGAGTTTCATAACCCAATGGATTGCATGAGTTTAATAATAATAATTACATTTTTCTTAGAAATTCCTTTATTTAATTGTCATCCTTGAGGTGTTATTTTGATCTCTCTATTATTCTTTCAAAAAGACAAATATGATTTTATCATTATTTTTTCAAAAACTTTTAAGAATGCCATGTATCTATTTTATATTATAATATTTAAATGTTTTCTCTAATATTACCCCTAACCCCCACCCTCATATGAGGGTGGGTATGTATTCTCTAATATTACCCCCCACCCCCACTCTAATATGAGGGTGGGGGTGGGGGATAATATTAGAGAAAACATATTATGTTTTCTTTAATATTATGTAATGACCCCCGTTGTTATGACTACATATGATGCAAAGAAAGTGCACAATTTGTTTTTTTTTTTTTATAAGCAGGAAGGTAAAAATGAAAATTGTAGATCAACACAACTTGATGACAAACAAAACGCACGCAATATCATGCCTACTAAGCTAAATACAACATCAATCAATCCAACACAACCAACATCAAGGGACACTGGTAACTAGGACCTTCACGACGAGCGACTAGCAAAATCAAATTCAAGCGCTATAGAGCGAATTACATAACATAAATTTGATTATCACCTCATCGTCATCAGAAGCGCATGTCCCAAGCCAGGTTATCATATGCACTCGTCACATAAATCTAACTAAACAAGGCGCAAGGTAACTATAATCAATACAGGTTTAGACTAGCTCAAGAATCTATGGATCACATCAACATTTTTCCACCATAAGACCATTCCAAGCACAATACATCAAACCTAAACCTATCATTAAAAGAATATAATAACACTCACCCACCTTTCTTTAAAATATAACAAAGTTTAACCATGCTTACATCCTTAGTGCCAGCTATAACTATGCTAGGCTTAGCTTGAAATACCACAATGCTTTTCCTGAATATAAAATATAAGCCCGCTCATGCTTAAAATGCATCAATGTGAAACTAAATATAACAACGCAGATATGATCATGACTTACTTAGATATCACAAGGTTTAACCTAAAACATAACAATATTTTATTCAATTACAAGACGTATTAGTGCCATAGCCTCTTCAGTGATTCCAACATTTTCCCAATAAATAATTATAAAACAACTAACTAACAAAGGGAGTAAATCACTATAAATCAACAAAAGGGAATAAATCGTCATAAAACAATTTACTAACAAAGGGAATAATTCGTTATAAGACAATCAACATCAAGGGATTAATCGTTTTAACACAATTAACAAACAAAGGGATAAATCGTTATAATCCAATTAACATCAAGGGTGATAATTGTTACAACACAATTATCAAACAAGGAATAAATCGTTACAATCATCTCTAGAAGTATAACTGCTGCAGAAGTATATAAAGTTGTTTAAGGCAATAACCAATAATATATTCCCTGCGGAAATACCCAACAATGATCTACTTACTTCCTTAACTCTCCTTGTCACAAGAAAAGGCACTACTTACGTTTAATATCAACTATAATATTGGAAGGTACACAAACTTGAATCTTAACCATAAGAAAAGAAACATCTACTGCATAAAAAAATTGAGACAACAACTGAACAAGGTCGTAAATGTCATATGTGCATTGGTTTAAAAGTGGCAGCCATCAAGACACATCAGACGAGAATTATGTCATTAAAATTTAGAAGAAGAATAGTCATTTGTGCATCTGTTTAAAAGTGGCAGCCATCAAGAAGAAACAATGCTCTTATGGATTCTATGCAAATCCCTTCTAAATCAAGATTGTAATAATTACTTAACATAATAATACAACAATAATCACATCTAACCATTTGATTTTATCTCCATAATCACCGTGGTCATATACAACGTTGTTGACAAGTGTAAGCTCCCACAGTGAATGAGCAAAAAGGGTTCTATCAGTGTATCTTGAATTACTCTCGGACAGAGGTAAAAAGGGATGCATTCTAAGTGTCAATGTAAAATCTAGAAATAAGGTTAACGGCAATAAAAATCGATTTCCCAATAAGTCCTGTGCCATATCCATTCCAAAATAAAAAATTCCCAAGGACTCAACACAACCGTTTCACCCATTGAAATAAATAAAATCAATAAGTAAACTCAACATTTAAATCATAACTCAGTCTGTAGGTAAATAACATTATCGTTGTAATAAAATTGTTGTAATGATATCACTATAATAATATTGTTGTAATAACATTATCATTGTAATAAAATCGCCATAAAAATATCTTTGTAACAAAATTATCATTGTAATAAAATCGCCATTCATAATTATTATATGAGGAGATTGCAATAGTTGGAATTGACAGTAGTTATAATTCACCAACTAAAATATATTCAAATCAATCATATTAAAAATCACTTCCAGACATATATATACAAAATCGTTGTCTGTACAAAAAGAGATGCCATTTGCATATATATAAATTCGTTGTCTATATAAAAATATGTTGTTTATCCTACATAATTGTTGTGTAAATAATAATAAAATCCATAACTAAAGAACAATAATAATCCATAACTAGAATGTTGTGTAAAAACAATAAAGATCCTGTATACAATGATAGCACATGTGCATTAAGCACTCCAAGTATTACCCACACAGTCATCACGCAGTCATCAGAGATCTGAAAACGCATAGCAATGAAGTGGAAACGCAGATCAATGAAGTGGTAATCCAGCAAGAGATTTGGAACGCAATGAAGTTGAAACACGGAGAAATGAAGTGGAAATGCTGGGTAAATTGAGGGTTAAAACAAAGTGTAAGCGCATGGTGAAAACTCAATTATAAAGAGGGGGTGACAATATTACAACTCAAGGGAAAATGCAGAGGAACTCGCTACAAATAAACGCTTGGAAGAGGAATGATAGTACACTTATTATCCATGCACAGGACAACATGGCATTTGAATCTAAATCTTTAACACCAGAGTGAAAGACAGTCGATTCGGCTCCTGACCGACTACTGAATCACAAACTAATAACTTAAGGATCACGGAACAAAGGATAAAAACACAAATCTGCATCCGAATCTTCTCCATGGAGAAGAAAATAATGAAATAAAAGAGAAATCAAGGAATAAAGAAAACGCAGGAAGGAGATACAAATTCGCAGGCAATGTTTTGAGTCTAAGGCTCATTCTGGCCACGTGCAAATATACAGTAACTCAGAAATAAAGGATACTTTGGATAGCAAGGGGTTCTTACTGAATGAATCAAGAGACAAGGGAAATTCAATTACCTTATAAATACATGGGCAAGGAAATCTCATAGCAATGAAATATTCATCCAAGTACAGTAAACTACACAAGTGTAAATTAAATTTCATTGCAAGTAACAACTTTAACAGACATACCTTAGCTAAATGTGAATTCTTTGAAGTTGTTGTCCCGCGTACGCTCTATCCAACTCCCGCTTGCCAACCAATGTGACCTCACTGGTACCTCCCAACCAACACTAGGGGTACTCTTCTTCCTCCTGAGCCCCCCGAGCCACAAAGGGGACACAGACACAATACCAGATAATGCTAGCACCCATCTCACCTCGCAAGGTCGAGCTACCGCTCGTTATGAGCTGGGTATCCCAACTCCCACAAGAGAAATTTCAATGAAGTTAAAATTCAGCAGTGTAACATTACGTAAACTAGATGTGATCCACACTCCTCCTCCCCCATCCTTTTTATAGAGTTTTCTTAGTCATTAGTTTCCCAAAACCCTCATTAGATTCCCTTTTTATTTAATCAATTTCAAAAAACCTCCCCCGTACACATGTCACCCGATCTCCTAGTTTCACCAGAAAATCTATTTTATTAATTAATTGAATATTCCTATTTCCCTCACCCACCAAAAGAATTCATAAAAATGCTCCTCGGTGTCCCAATATTCCCTTCTAATTCTTAAATGACTTACGCCTTTCTTAATTCCTAGTTGAGTTCATAAATAGAAAGTTCCAAAGGCTGGATTCCTTACTAAGTTAGACATTCATCTTTTTCTTTAAGTTTCCCCTTTTCTTTAAGTTTCCCATTTTCCTTAAGTTTCCTTTTTTCTTTTAAGTTTCCCCCTTTTTCCTTTTTAACTAAAAATCAATTTAGCAAGTGTAGATAAAAACAACCATTTACCCTTTTAATAAATTTCATCCTCCATTATAAATTTTACTTTAATAATTAAGTTTGAATTTCTTACCCCACCTTCTTGTTACATGTTTATTTATTTTTTCTTTAACCACAAGTTCTATTTAGGCCTAAGTTTTAATTTCCCTAGGTTGGATGACAATTTTTAAGGGAACTTTTAGTTATTAAAATTTACTCATACCATCATCTATTTTAGGGTCGACCAGGTTCTAAAGGGGCATAATTTTCTAGGCACTAGGTTTATTAACTTATCATAGTTAAAATCGCAATGTGCCCTTCAGGACGCACTGCATGCTCCAAGGGTGCCACTCGGCTCCTTTTGTTTTCTTTGTGCGGCATGCCCTTCAAGACACACTATGTGCTCCAAGGGTGCCACTTTCCTCTTTCCATTCTCTTTCTGAGACATGCCCTTCAAGACGCATTACGTTCTCCAAGGGTGCCACTCGCCTCTTTCCATTTTCCTTGTGTGGCGTTCCCTTCAAGATGCACTACGTGCTCCAAGTGTGCCACTCGCCTCTTAACTGAATTTGGTAGATGTCAAACCCCTGGAGTCAATAATCCATTAGGTGATCTTGTGGGAGACTAAGCGCCTCTAATAAATAAGGTCCCTGCCTTATTGCGCACCCCTTAGAATCATCGCGAGTGACTGTCACAGTCTACCCTCATGACATCATGGGTCTTCTCAAACTAGGTAATCGTTAACCTACAGTTCGAGCCACAGTGGGAGTGCTAGTAGGCTGTGGCAGGGCTACTGCCACACCTCTCTCTCAATCTCTCTGGTTGTCGTGCGTGACCCCTCTACTCCAAATGTGAGTCTGGTCAACAAGATATCGTCATCCTGCATCCATTAACAAATCATGTCAGCAATAATAATCAGTTATCATAACATCTAATCATATGTACATATGTCACATCAACAACATTCAAAACCTAACAGTCTACTCCCTAACTCGATCCGAAGTCCAAGGGGTTTCATCGATGCCTCTGCATCCACAATGTCCAGAGTCTTGCACACTCAGGAGAACCCAGTCAATAGCACTTGTCTATGTAAATAAAAAAATAACATATCATCAAATCCACAATATCTCAAAATCATAGTCAAAACAACCAATATTATAATAACCCAGATCACTTGCATTCAATTTTCCTCAAAGAATAAGTTTTCTCAGTGTGCGCAAGAGCAGGATGTTACATACACCCCCTCTTGTTTCAAACTTCATATTGAAGTTTCACAGTATGTAAATGATGAAATAAAGTGCATCAGAATATCATAGGTCTAGCTATCAACAAAAATGGAAATTGTTGACACATATCATATGTGTCCTCCCAGGTCGCCGAGTGCAAACTATTGTTGTCCCACTGGACCTTGACCTGATCTATTTTTCGACGTCATAGTTGTCGAATGTGATGGTCCAGGATGTATATTGGCTACGACGTGAGCACACCCTTGTCATATACCTGCAAGGAACTCATGTCAATAACATGTGTAGGATCACTAATATAATGTCTCAAAACAGATACATGAAAACATCGTTCATACACCTCAAAGAATCAGGAAAGGTTAGTTGACAGGCCACAGGCCCCTTCTTTTCCACAATCTTGAAAGGTCCCATGAAACTAGGAGAGAGTTTTTCACCCTTTACAAACTTGATTGAACTCTTATGCGGTTTCACCCGCAATAAGACTCGATCGCCAACTTCATAACTATGATCGAAACGATGTGCATCAACATAACTCTTATGTCGATCCTGTGCTTCCTTGATCCTTTGTCTTATTGTTTGCATTTGATCTTCCATTTCTTGGATCACTTCTGGTCCCACCAGGACCCTATCCTCAAGTCGATCCCAACTCAAAGGCGTCTGACACTGTAACACCCTTTCATACTGTAACGCTCTGATACCAAACTGTAATGCCCCCATTTTGGGCCGGGAAGCACTACTTCGTGGAATAATAATCTCATACTTAATTCTATATATAAGACATGCATTTAAGAAAATGAAACACATTTAAACTCAGAGTAACCATAAGAATTATTGTTAATATAAATAATCAATGGATTTAACATTAAATCGTTTGCACAACAGAATACATGATAAATATAATATACAGACATGCAGAAAAGTAATTAAAACATCATCTGGTACTTATCTTTGAAATGGTGGTAATTCCACCAACCAGGTGCAGGCCTTCCATGAACCTCCCAGCCTTAGACCACACTACTCATCAAGATCAGCAGTGGTTCACCCCCGAGCTGGGACTAAGCTCCACCCCCAAGGCAAGGAATCCTAGGCTAGGTTGAGGTTACAGGGAATACACACAGTCACAAGGAAGAATTATCTCCCAGGAACCACTTATGCCCACTGCCCACAGACTCTCCTTCCCCACATGCCTATTCCACCCTAGGAGTATACACCTTCTCTATCACCTAGACAGTCCTTCAGCTACTAATCTCCCTTGCCTTGGGTTTCTGCAATAGACCGGACCGGAAGTCACCGAGCTCTATGGCAGCTACAGGGTTCCTTCTAGGAGTTCTCTCCCTCCTCTTTGCACTCTCTCACCTGGAGAGAGTCACTCACAGGCCCAACAACCTGCTCTTCCAAATTCAACCACCTCTCTCACCTGGAGAGAGTATTGTACAAACTAGCCAACAAGCCACACATGATCAAACACTACACGTCCACCACAATCGATGGGAATCCAGACATGAACACCCCAGGGAAGCTACAGACAGGTGCAACAGCATAACCAGGCTTAGCAAGGACAAGACACTTCCATTTTCTCAATCTGGCAACACAAGATAGACTCACACTCTGGATTCTCAGGGATGCGTGACGACTTGTCCACGAAGGGGTTGATCTAGACTCCATGGTTTAGAACAAAGAAGGGGTGTATCGGCTTTCCAAAACAACCACAGACTTTTTCTCGAAATCAACATAGGCTTCTGGTTCAGGGGATGTATGGTTCAGAAGATGCACGAGCTCTCCTGCAGAGATTGGACCTGTTCACGCTCAGGTGGATGGGTATAATGGAGGAGGACCCCCACCATGACTCATCTCAGTCGTTTTATTTACATGGGCTTAGGTTGACACTTGTCACCCATGAAACTGCATGCCTTCCATCAACATGCATTCCTCCCCATTTGGAAGTCACTTGTCATTCCAAAAAATAACTTAGGATAAAACATATAATTCACATGGTCTTTTTGGAATAATATTAAAATATTATTCCCAAGGATTTAATCCCCTAGGCTTAGCCCCCTAGGCTCAAAACTTAGCCCCTCTTCCCACCTTCCAGCCCTAATCCCTTGCCCACTTTGTGAAATCTTAGTCCCCCATCACTCATTCATCGTGGTCGGTCTGCACGCAGTGGTGTTTATATTTTATTAATGTTCTGCATTGATACATGTACAAAATCAAGCTCTTGGCCTTCAACCCTTAGGCTCTCTGGCCTAACAATCACATAATCCCACCAGCTTATATAAACTTGGATCACCAACCTATAAAACATATTTGCAATCCATTTCATAACCAAGATTTACAATAGGGCTCGGCCTTGGGGACATTACAATCCCCCTCCCCTTATTTCTGCATTGTCCTTAGTGCAACTTTACACAGCATCTGCAATCTTTTCAAATTTTTCAAAAATATGCGGGTACTCTTCCCGCATGGCATCTTCATGCTCCCATGTTACGTCCTGAGGACCATACCAGGTCCACTGGACCTTTACAATATTTATAGCTCGATTCCAGAATTATTTTATTTTCCTGTCCAATATGTGCACAGGATGCACTTGCAGGACACCTTCTGGTTCGACTTGAATCACATTCCAGTCGATAACATGATTAGCATCAGGTATATATTTCTTAATAAATGAAACATGAAACACATTATGTACATTCATAGATGCAGGTAAAGCAAGTGTGTATGAAACTGGCCCAATACTTTCCAGGATTTCAAATGGCCCACAAAATCTTGCTGCCAACTTGGCGCAACTTCCCAGCTTCAGGGAACTCTTGTTAGTTTTCACTTTCAGGAAAACATGATCACCCACTTTGAATTCTCTGTGGGTTTTGTTCTTATTAGCATAACTTTTCTACCTGTCCGAGACAACTTTCAAATTCTATTTAATTTTTATTATTTGGTCCTCCATCTCTTTGAGCATCTCTGGCCCAACTACTACTCTGTTAGATGGATTATCCCAGCTCACTAGAGTGTTGCACTTTCTTCCATAAAGTGATTCAAATGGTCTCATCTTCAATGATGCATGATACCCATTATTGTAGGAGAATTCTACCAAATGCAGGTAGTCTTCCCATCTTGATGGTGCATCCATCACATACATTCTCAACATGTCTTCTATTACTCTGTTCACCCTCTCTGTCTGTCCATCAGACTCGGGATGATATGTTGTACTAAAATTCAGATTCGTTCTGAATCCTTTGAATAGTCCTTTCCAAAACTTCGAGGTGAATTTCAGGTCCCTATTAGACACAATCATTTTAGGAATTCCATGCAAGCATGCCACCTCTTTTAAGAAGATATCAACAACATTTGTTTCCTTGTGAGTGGTTTCCAGTGGAATAAAATGGGCATCTTTTGTAAGCGTGTCCACCGCAACCATGATCGAATCATGTTGCTTGCTTGTTCTGGGAAATCCTGTAATAAAATCCATGGTCACCACTTCCCACTTCCACTCAGGAATGGGCAAAGGCTGCAGCAACCCCGTTGGGTGCCTATGCTCAACCTTAACTTTTTGGCACTCCATACATCTGGCGATATATTTAGCAATCTCCCTCTTCATACCCGGCCAAAAGTAACAGCTTTTGACTACTGCCACAGTCTTCTGATATCCAGGGTGTCTAGCATAAGTCACGTTATGTATTTCTTTTAGAATCACAAGTTTCAATTCTTGGACATTGGGTATATACACTCGGTTTTTATATAGAAGTAATCCATCAGCTTCCATGGTGTAACTTTCCCTTTTCTGTGGCCTTTCACTCTACTTTAGCTTTGCTAACAAATCTCTGTACTGTAAATCTGCATTTGCAGCTTCCAAAATTCTATCCTTAATATTAGTCCTGTACATGCTAATGGTTGCATCATGTAAGTCATGCACTTTTCTGCTGAGTGCATCAGCCACCTTGTTTTCCTTCCCCTTGATATGCTTGATATCAAAGTCATATTCGCACATAAACTCCATCCACCTGCTTTATCTAGCGTTTAAAGTCGGCTGATCAAACAAATATTTTAGACCGTTGTGGTCTATTCTCAATTCAAATATCCTTCCCATGAGGTAATTTCTCCATTTCCTCAGAGCGTGGATGATTGCTGCCAGCTCCAAATCGTGAGTGGCATAATTATTTTCATGCTCTTTCAGCTTCCTGGACTCATAACAGATTACAAATCCATCTTGGTTGAGAACTCCTCCCAACCCTTCCTTACATGCATCTGTGCACACCACAAAATCCACATTTAGATCTACAATCCTCAAGATTGGAGTGTTGGTTAAAAACTGCTTCAATCGCTGGAAACTGTTCTCACACTCTTCATTCCACTGAAACTTTTTCTCCTTCCTTTGCCAGGAAGTGATAGGATGAGCTATCTTTGAGAACCATTCTATAAATCTTCTATAACAGCCCGCTAGACCCATAAAGGATCTGACTTCCACCACATTCCTTGGCACTGACCATTCTCGGATGGCCTCAACCTTTTCAGGATCCACAGCGATCCCTTCTTTTGAAATAATGTGCCCCAAGTAATGGATCTGCCTTTGGTAAAATGGGCATTTGCTCAATTTGGCATACAGTTGGTGTCCTCTCAACACTTGCAGCACCAGTCTCAAGTGTTTTTCATGCTCTTCCTCTAACTTGGAATACACCAAGATGTCATCCAGGAAGACTATGACAAACTTGTCTAAATAGTCCCTTAATACACCATTCATCAAGCACATAAAAACAGCAGGTGTGTTTGACAGTCCAAATGGCACCACTATGAACTCATAATGACCGTACCTTGTTCTAAAGGCGGTCTTGATGATGTCCTCATCCTTTATTCTTACCTGGTGATATCCTGATCTGAGATCTATCTTCGAAAATATTTTTGCACCCTTCAACTGATCGAAAAGATCATCTATCCTCGGCAGAGGATACTTGTTCTTGATAGTTACCTTGTTCAACTATCGGAAATCAATGCACAGCCTCAACGTCCCATCCTTATTCTTCATGAACAGGATAGGGGCACCCCAAGGTGACATGATGGGGCGAATGTACCCCTTATTTAGAATCTCTTCAAGTTGCAATTGCATCTCTTTCATCTCTAGCGTACTCATTCTATAAGGAGCTTTCGACACTGGAGCTACTCCAGGCATCAAATTTATAGAAAAATTGATGTCTCTCTTCGCAGGTAGTCCAGGTACCTCCTGAAATATGTCTTTGAACTCTGTGAGTACCTCATGGTCTCCAATCCTTGAGACTTCATCTTTGGATGCTTCCTCCACATGGGATGCAAATAATTGACAGCCTTTTCTGTAGCACTTCTTCGACCGCATTGCTGAGATTTCTCTAACCACCACAGCTCTGGGAATCCCTTGGACTATTTTTCGATTCCCTTCCTCATCCAAGAATGTAAACTTATTGTTACAACAGTACAGGAGGGCATGGTGCTGGTCCAACCAGTCCATTCCAATTAAAAAGTCATAAGAGCCTAAAAGAAAAATATTCAATTCATCCTTCATGCTTAGTCCTTTCATGTCCACAGGATAGGACTTCACCAACTCAACGAATTTCCTCTTGGTTCCTGTAGCCAACTGTACTAACCAAGACTTTTCATGTTTGCTTCTTGATAAATGCAAACTTTCCACCACCCTAGAATCTACATAACTATGGCTAGCCCCTGAATCGATTAAAATAATGAATGGTCGGTTATTAATCATACCTTCCACTTCAATCACGTGCGATTGAAATTCAGCTTGCTTGTTGTCCAGGGCTGCATAGATCCTTGGCATTCTACTACCCATATCCTCCACTATTTCAGCTTGCTGAACATTGTGGATGGTTCTCGATTTATCTTTTTTGTGGGGGCAGTCTCTGTACCTATGGTTTCTTTTACAACCCCAACACTCCATAGGTGGCGGTCTTGGCATTTTCTCACCCACTTCATCCTTCCTGGGCTCTCTAAAGGATGGCTGTCCCTGAGGACTGTTTCTGAAAAAGGGAGGCTTGTTTCCCTTTAGCCTCTTCTCTTTCCTGAACTTCTTCTGATCATCCCAAGCCTTCTGAAAAGTAGGCCTTTCTCTTTGCTGTTCATACAATCATTTTTCCCTTCTTATTGTTTCTTCCATAGTCTTAGGATCATCATATCGAATCTTGTCACCAATGGCAGGTAGCAGTCCACTAAGATATCTCTAAATCTTGACAGCCTCATCTTTGATGAATGGAACATACTTCAGTAGTTCCAAAAACCTTCGTTCGCATTCATCAATGGTCATGCTGCCTAGCTTTAGTTCGAATAACTCCTTCATCTTTTTTTCATAGTATCTTTTCGTCAGGTATTCTTCTCGAAATACCTCTTGAACTCCTTCCAAGTGATATCTTTCTCTCTGATGTGTTGCACCTGCATAAACTGATCCCACCACATGGATGTTTTTCCTTTCAATTGATACATCGCAATTCTTCCTTCTGCATGAG